>CM049311.1:72602452-72909952 GCA_026874595.1 Sipunculus nudus
CGGCGACCCCTGGCGCATGAATGTGTAAACCGTCCATATACCGCATTCAGGAGGCCTCCATTCATTCTTCTAACACCGTGCAGATATAACATTAGCCCTGTACCACTGGACGTTTTCGTGAAAGGTCCTGGAATACATATTCGACGGGGGTATGAGGGCTTTTTGTCATGTTGTTTAAAATACTCACCTGGCACAGGAAAGGCTTAAATGACAATGCAGGAGCATTGAATGCATTGGTTTGTATTTCATTTAGGGCACAGGAAATATTTCAATGATCCATTGATAATGTTGTTTTTTTGAAAAAAAAAATACTGGCTCCCTTTTATGCTGTAACAAACGCTCGATGATTAATTGGCGAAATACAAAAAAATAAAGGGACGTGTATTTAATAAATATTATCCCTTGAACCTTTAATAAAAATAAGCCGACCATATATCCGTTACAGGAGCGTTTTAAGAACCTTTCTAAGCAGTCATGGAGTAACAGTTAAAAGCAATAGTAATACACTACTACGGCGTTTTGCATATAATAGTAATAGTAGCACTATAAAAGTATAAGAAATAAAAACAGAAGGTAAATTAACAGATTAATACATATTACTTTCTATTTCTTTTCATTTTCCACTAGGGCATTATGCATATTAGAACAAAATGCTGAACTGACAATATTCTCGTGCAGGTTTTACTTATTTTTAAGGCAACCACGGGCCAGCTTATATACATACATATATATATATATATATATATATATATATATATATATATATATATATATATATATATATATATATATGGTAACCATGGAGGTTTATTACATATGATTGCTGATCAGAGCAGGTTTCAGTTATATACTAAATAAGCTACCTGCTCTGTCTGGCTCTTTATGTTTAAACATGGATGAACAGGAAAACTACTATCGTTAAGGGGCATATTATCATTTGAACATGTACACGCTATCTTACAAACATGAATGCATACGCATATTCTTAAGTGAACCAAGACTTGCATAATGGTATTACAAGTTAACAATTTATCAATGGGGATTGCGCGCGCGCACATGCACACCTACACACACACAAACACACACACACACACACACGAAAACAAAAATAATTATATTACTGAAAAGAGTTTAAATGATCATGACAAGTTAAAAGTTTTTTTTACTACAGCAACCTAAAATTTCTCAAGATTTGAAAGTATTATATAAAAAAAATAACTTTAATTCAAACTGCTTGTTTATTAATGGCATGTACCATATAAAATTGCACTTTTTTCATTCTTTGCTAAAATTTATGTATATTATAGTTTACAATGCAATATGTGCTATGAAAAAAAATAACCACAGTTGAATATATTACAGAGTTAATATTATTGTCAAACAGGTAAAACCTAACAAACTTCATTTCCTCAAATACTGGAAGACTCTCTGAATAAAAATATAAAATTGGGATAAATAAAGTGGTACAATCGGGACCCAAGGGCTCAGTTTCCATAACACGAAATATGTTTAAGAAATAACTTATCGACACCGGGCCTGGTAGGCCTACTCAGAAATACCTGCACATGCAATGCTTGGCGTTGATAGTCCTCCAGCATGAATGCTGGACTGGCTATTGAGCTGGGTGTCGGTCAGCTTATCCAGGCATAAAACGTATTGCAATGAATACATGCACTTAAGGCGATAACCGGTACTGATTGACGACACGCTATTTGTTTGTTTGTACATTTATTTCATTTTCTGAAATAAGGATATTGGAAACATATGGAAGGGTATAATAAGGATACAATTTCGTTGATTCACAGCAGATTTTATTCATGACTGTTAACGATCATATACTCACCAGAAAATGTAAATGTTAAAAAAACCCTGTAACCATAGCTACCCTACCTCCGTATGGTCTCAAAGTAGTAATTGCTGATGTCACTTGTTTGGCGCTGTGCCTCCTCTGTTGTTTGAAACCGGTATGTCTCCGTGGTAGTACGAGACACGTACTAAATACTGTATCTGTAGCCACTTATGAATATGCAAATTTTTACTGTTAGGCATTATCCATTTGGAGATGAAGATTTGTCCTATTTAATCCGAGGTAACACACCAACGAAATGTATGGCCTTTCCGCTATCACAGTTCTTTTTATATGACGCATTTGATAAGAATATTAGCGATGCGTATTTATAAACAAAATGTGATTGATAATATTTTGTGACGTAAGCCTGCATAATTAACTTTATAAGACTCATGTTTACCAGTTTCCGATTTTGTATTTGGGAAATGACTTATTGGGAAACTCCTTATTTGATGTGAAAGCTGCTGTCAAGTGAATTAATTCGTCAGAGGGCGGGTCTTTCTGAGGGAGTACTGGAAGGGGTTGCGTCATATCGACCCTCTGACATTTCGACCAGATTACGGGCCTGCCATGTAGAGTGTCTTTACATCAAGCTCTGAGGTACGCATTATAAGGCACCATGAGGATGTAAATATTTTCTTCATTTTTGACAAAGCCTCATGGCCTACACCGTTAATTAATATAAAGTTTTTTGTGTACTTTCTTACAACACCAAACAAGTGAGAAAAATTCCGTTTCAACTCAGCATATTTTTAACCACTCGACATGTTTCTTGAATTTATGAACGCATGAATACAGGCATGGCTCGCACAGGTTACAGGACGCAGGCAACTTGTAGGCAATACAGGAAATGACCCTTACCATAGAGACGGGGTTTCAGTTTCGGCTGTGAGTTCAGATGAATTCTCTTATGTTAAATAATCATCCGTTGCATAATGTTAGGAATAGGGGGGGGGGGGGTGGTTTACCACAATATAGATGCAACATGATGGAAACCACTGCGATGCAATCCTTGATAGTGCTTGCATCACGACACAAGTGGGCTTACTAACCCAATTATCATTGCCTACTGAGTCGAATAGTTACGGCTGGGGGGGGGGGGGGGGTATTTCCAGGATTAAAAGCGGATGTGTATCAGCCGAGAAGGTTGGTTGTGAGACCTGATGTCTCGTTCGTTGGACGCTATTTTTTTATTTGAAAATATAAGCAATTCGAGTATTATTTAATCACGCTTTAGGAAATAACAAGTTAAAACCTTTTCATAAATATTTAATGACAGGTTCATGGATATTTTAAGACTTGTGACACAATACTCTTAATGCTTTTTATTATCACAGATTGAAGTTTGAGCCTTTTTTATGAAAAATTTAAATTTAATTAATGGGGAAACTAATTTGGCCATCCCCCATGAAAGGTCAGAATGCAATATCTTAACGCATTGCACCAATCAGCTCATAATAAATGCAAAATAAAGTTCGATATATCACTATTGTCAGTCTGTTTATAGTACAAATTGATATAATAGCTAAATTTTCTCGATAATTAGCATGTTCATTGACTTGAATATAAGTATGAATATTCATCTGGCCCAGGTTTATTTAGTGTATGTGTGAGACTTTCGCGCCGTCTACTTTTTGTGGAAGTGTTAGTCTGATCAAATAAATTAGATACAGCAGTTTTAATGGTGATTATGAAATGATATGACAATTCAAAAGACTCTTAACGCTCCTATTTAACACACAAAAAAAACAAAGAAGGCGGTGTGGGCCATAGTATGATTATAATTTTCAGCTCAACAGCCAAATAATAATGACCCATTTATCGTTGCACGAGGTAACATATATACAGGAACAATCAAAATATAGCAAAACAACGCAAATAAGTTCACCAGAATGGGAGAAGTAAACCGACCAGAAGAATGACGGACACAAACATATCGCAATAAATGGACAGCGGGTGGGCGGGACACCGACAAAACACAACGTGCAGCTGACTGGCTGGTGTGTGAACCGTGATCACTGAAGCGCGAGTTCCCCGGCGCAGTGTATATATGTTGGAGCCCGTTTGCGGATCTGGCCCATCTGCCGATGGGCTTGGCCCATATGAGGATCCGTTATTTGGCTGCCCATCTGCAGATGGGCAGCCCAATAACGGATTTAATAGCATGCACTTTCTGGCCCATCTGCAGATGGGCTTGGCCCAATAACCAATTTTAGTTTTTGTTAGTAATACGTTATTTTTTATTATCTTGATGACTTTTGTACTCAGACAAACATTTCTCAGAACTTAAATGTGTTAATTGAAACATAAATCACTATCACAGCCTTACATCAATAATTTTATCATGAAAATTACATAGATGTGCATAGAAAATTACATAGATGTGCATGCAGTGTTACAATACCCTATTAAATAACTTTTTACACACAATTCTTAATTAGTCTACATTGCATTCGTGTGATGTTACGAGTTTAATGAGGACTTTTTTTTACCAAAGAGTAATTACAGCTGTTGTAAATCTCATTTATACATTACCACATAGATGTGACTTCCACGGTACATACAATTTTTTAAAGAGAAATTATACGTGGTACAAATCAGTTTCTCATATTCATTTTTAATATCCACATTTATATCAAGGTCACCACATACATTTTGACAATAGAATAGTGTAATATATGTAGCAAACACTCTCTCATGAGTCATTTGATCTCAGAGTCAATCACAATCATGCACTTTCACCACAATAACACATCTTGATACAATTTCTTTTGGAGAAGTGTCTTATTGATAAGCTCTCTAGTTAGCATTCGTACAGAATTGTTGGCGTCCTGGTGATGAGAGCAGCAGGGAAGTCGGACAGTACTCCTTTTTTCAGGTTATCACAGAGATGATGCCGAGGTTAAATGTAGTTTTGGCTGCAGGGGTCATTGCCGGAGAGAAGTGTCTTTGCAAAGGCCAGGGCAAAAACGCCACAAAATAAATTTAAACAAAACGATAGGGTTATGTTTTACATATCTTTCACAGTATAACATAGTAAAGTTTATTTTATTTTTAATATATAACAATTTATTAGATACAACTAATAAATAAATAGATATCTGAAACAAGCAATCATCACGATGTTTAATATATAAATATGTTTTAATATATAAAATATAAATATAAATATAAAATTTAAATTGTGACAAGACTCCTAATAAACCATTTTGGATAAATAAAATTATACTTTATACTCAGAAGATAAATAATGAAGAGATAAAATTTATACGACAAAACTACCAAAATTCTTAGTTAATACTTGCATATTAGTAATTTCGGTCTGTGTGGGATACTGTTATCGAATAAAAAATTAGCTCAGCTTACTAAGAACTATTCTAAACTTATTTATAGACCCCGTTTGGATTGGGGACGATAAACATATATGTAAAATAAATCTATATTATATAAATTGAACAAATTATGATAATACGGTGGTTTAAATGGCACACTATTTTGATAGGGTTGTACCTTTTTTGTCTAAAAGGCCATATACTATTTCATGTCATATAACCGAGTGTACTTTCATTGGTACGTATACAGGCGGTTGCGGAGGCATGTGCTCTGTGAGTGCTTTCTAGTTAACTTGGTTGTCACTAACACTATAATAACACTTTAAGGGTAAACGCATTTAGGTATGACCAAAATACCAACTTAATATCGGATACACCTTACATGATAAATGAAGCACTAACATGGGCAAAGGTCTTTCGATATCCTGCATGGTCCATCTCCCTCTCGTGGATGTTCTTGGCGACGTAAAACAGACTATCAACAGGGACTACCCGCAAATACTTGCTGACCTCTTCTCCGAGCTAGGCTTCGGAGGGAATAACAAGTGTGTCGGACACCCCAAGAGCAGGCAAATCCATTTAAGTTCTGAGAAATGTTTGTCTGAGTACAAAAGTCATCAAGATAATAAAAAAAATAACGTAAACCAAACAAAAACTAAAATCGGTTATTGGGCCAAGCCCATCTGCAGACGGGCCAGAAAGTGCATGGTATCAAATCCGTTATTGGGCTGCCCATCTGCAGATGGGCAGCCCAATAACGGATCCTCATATGGGCCAACCCCATCGGCAGATGGACCAGATCCGCAGATAGGCTCCAACTTATATAACTAAGCGGTCTTAAGAGGGACGGCTCCACCTGAATAGCTACGGGTTGCCAGGTCTGCGGGATTTCAGCATTAAGCGTTAACAATAATTAACTTCTTTAATTTACATTTAAATCAGAGGTGCATAATGGCACAAGGTTTATCGGAAATGAACGACAGTATATATAACCATGGCAATTAAATTAGATACAGTACGATAGTTTTATTCTTGGCTATATAATTAACTGACAGGCCGATAGACTGGCTTAAATCTGAGGGGCTAAATGACGATAGGGTTATTGATACTAAACGACAGTATATAAGCGATTAATTAAATACAGTTGTTTTAATATAAACATTATAAACAGATTAAGAAAAGTTTTATCGAACACGCTCATATTAATTATTTTTTAACTGATTACATTAAGTTCTTTCATCTAGTCGGATGACGAAGTGTTAAGTGTACAGTGTCGTTGTTCAAGAACTGAAACCTTATCGTGCACAATATCTATCACTCTCTCATGTAAGGCATATTTTGTCTTCGAGCACTTCATGTGGGGTGTGACTATTTACCGTCCGGGACTTCCGGGACCGTCCGACACCGTCCGGGACTCCCTGCATACCGTCCGGGACATAGCTGTACCGCCCGGGTCACTAAGACACCGTCCCAGACACCAGAATAAGCTTAAAAGTATTACTTCAATGCACAGAGACCTTCCGGGACCGACCGGGCCTCCAGTATTCCGTCCGGGTCAACAAAACCAGCCCTAAACAGACCTGGCTGTTGCGCACAAATGCACAATGACGAAATATACTACATTGCAAAACACTCAAAGATCATGTGATAATATATTCCACTGCTAGTTATTATTATATTTTAATATGAATTTATCAGTTTAACGCTATGTTAATGATTATATTATTTTTATTATTAATCTATTAATATTATTATTATAATTATTGTTAATCATATGCATTCTGAATATAATTCTTCCGCCCAGTATACCGTATGGGGCAACAAAAACCAGCTCCGAACAGGCCTGAGATCAACCATGCGCAATACTACATATTATAATATTAACACTCAAAAGATACTACGATTATATTTTAAATAAGAATAAAATTGTTCGGTAGGCCTATATTGCCATGGTAATGATCATGTTAATATTATTATAATTAGTAATCATATGTTTTCAGAGTGTGTTTATACCCGCCAATATACTGTCCGCGGCAACAGAACCAGCCCTGAAAAAATCTCCTCTAGTCGAGGACGAATGTCGGGGAAAACTGACCCTTTGATCACTAACCGCCTGCCACTAATTGCTCCACCGAAACCCTGCACGCCTGTCGTTGTGACATAATTAATTAACCAAGTTGTGTGATAGGAGTTGTTATGCAATGCGCTGAACCGTTACCATCTTCCCGGTTTGACGGCTGTGGTTTATGGTGCTGTCACTGATACATGCCGTGTGCTTATTTTTGTATTCGTATTGTTGTAATCATATCGTGTCATTAATTATATCTGCAATACATAATGCTTTCAGCAATACGCATATCAATAAAGGCCTAATCATCATCATGGTTAACAAAGGCGACCCTCATAGATATATTTTATATATTCCATATTGCAGTAATCATAACGTGTCATTAATTATATTTGCAATACATAATAATGTCAGCAATAAGCACATCAATAAAGGCCTCATCCTCATGGTAAAAAAATGCGATCGACCCTCATAGATATATTTAATTATATTACATATTAATGATGTTACTTATTTTTATAAAGAGAGAGAGAGAGAGAGAGAGAGAGAGAGAGAGAGTGATAAATTCATTTTATCATTAATATATTGTATGTAGTTGTTTGCACATTTGTGGGTGCATGCGCATGGAAATTAAAAGGTATCTTTTATCTTTCTTTAACATTATCTGAAGATTAATTCCTAAAAACAAATTTTACATAAAATTATGTTATAGTTGATACAATTTGAATATTTTCACCAGGAGTACATTGCTCTGCCTATAATCAAAGCCAAAATATCAATATATTTCTTCAATATATATAATATTTAATAATTTTATTAAATATGCAAATGATCTCATCCAATATTCAAGAAAAAAAACCGTTCCAGCAGAAATCGATTCTTCAGGAAAATTAACCCTAGCATTAATTAAGAAAAATTGTATCGATTATAGAGTTATTCTTGGGTTTGCCTGGTCTATTACAGGCCCTTATCAGTTTATTTCCGAAGGCCTGAGTGTCATGTTGTCATGGCTAGGTCTATTATTGCATATATGTTTATCTAAATTTGCAAATTTGTGAATAAAGGATGCAAATGTGTAGCTTATCTTATAAAATGATAAACATAATACATAATAAGGCTAAGTCAGTGAGAGGATCATTTTTTATTTTCTTTGTTAGGATTATCTTATAAAAAAGAATGCATATTTAAACGAAAAACTTTTTACCTAATTTGCATAATTTGTCTGCAACGTATTGCCTAGACACCATATTTCAAATAAAGTAATGTTATATTTTTAATAAAATTGAATATTTTGTACCATTATACATTACTCTTCCTAATTACAGACAAGATATATAAATATATTTTGGTAAAATATATTAACTGTTCCTATTTTATTCAAATATGCAAATTATCTCATTAAATGTTTACATACATTCTCACCCCAAGCAGTAATCGTTTCTACAGGAAAATCTACTCTCGGATTATTTGCGAAAAGTTTGGTAGTGACGATTATTGAATTGTTCTCGGGTTTGCTCTGTCTACGTAATATAATGCTCCTTGCATAGCACGGTTAAGAGTTCGAAATTTTAGATGTCCGAGGATCGTTTAGACTCGGTTGAATTGTTAGTCATCTGAGCTGTAGTTATTATCTTTTTGTCCGTCTTCCGTCTCTACAGAGAATCTGATTTTATTCTATTTTAATCATTTGATGTGTAATACACGCTCTTTCTGGGAATATATATAAACATTATTTAGATTCGTAAAAGTTCTCATTTTCCTATAAGAAAGACGCACAGTCTATGTTCTCTTTTAAATTTTTAACGTGCAAACAATGCTACAAAAAAGCATTGCCACACGATGTGTTTTGTAAGAAGGGAGTGACTTGTATGAGATCACGAGAAAGAATAACAAATAGAATAAACAGATATTCATTTCAAGTAAATAAGATATATCATGCATGAAACCCCGCCTTGAACAGATTTAACAGCTTACTCACTGAAGTTTAAGGTGAAACACAGCTGAAACTCTATATTTAAGACTAGCTGGTAAACCCGGTATACCGGGCTTTTTACCGGGGTCTGGGAGATATATTTGCTGAGATATTGAATGATGGCTCATTTTTTATTATAAAAGTTAAAAAAAAGAAAATATAGATTTTTAGTGGGATACTCTCGGAATACGATATGTACAAATATTTTTTACTGTTATTTTGTGGCGCTGTGCTCGTGGCAAAAATCATACCCCGGTATGTTTACCTTGAAGACCTGCATGGTCAGTAATGGTTTACAATGCGAACCGGAATGAGACGCGGAGGCATACAGTTTTTTGTTGATATTTGACTGGTTTCTATCGTTAGACGTATAAAGAATAGGTTGATGTGAGGAACACATGAAAGATTAATTAAATGTACGTTGCAAGGAAACTGTTCCTGAAGAAGGAAACAGAAATATGCATACATCGTAAGTAGCAGAAGCGGACCCAGCGGGACTCCATGTAGTGTGTCCGTATCCCATTTTCAGCCACCGCAACCTTTTTTTCATCGTATCAGACAAATTTTGAGGCCTGAAACTCCCGCCACCACCTAACCTCTCCCCACCCAAGCCCTGTTCCTGAAATTGGGACCTTGAATTAGTTTTTTTTTCATTAATCCTCCTGGGTTAACCTCCATTTCATAAAGCGAGAAACGTGTCTTTCTCTTCTACTGACCACACACATGGGTCAAATCTCTCATTGAAAGCAAGCGTTATTCATATGAACAATAGTGTTAGTGGTAAAGTGACCACGATGCACGCATTCCAGTGATTGCCGAAGGCCGTTCGGCTGTGTTCGGTAAAAAAACGAAAGAATCACTCAAAATTATATGTATTTTAAAAATTATTTATTTTCATATCGCCTATGTCACTGTGGGGATAATAGCCTTTAAAATGATGTGTGGCACAATATTGTACACAACGCGGTTTTAGAGAACATTGCGCACAAACGTGAACCGAATTCCTTTTATAAGTATTAGATTATAAAATTTACCATGAAAGTCATAGAAAATAATGAATGTTCATTCATAGAAGGCACAAGTTAAGGTTTACAGTAACCGTTACTTTAAATTGTTTAAATAGGCATAACTCTATACTTGAATGGATCACACTGAAATCACCTCGAAAAGGTTTAACAATATATTCCTTGGGAATGACCGTTTGAATTCGATTGTCCCTCCTATTTGTTTGCTTTTTTCACTGCTCTTTCTATTACTTCTTTTACACTCTTCTGACTGACCTTGCTGGGTAATTTGTACCAGTCCTTCGAATTCGGGTGCGTCTTTTTCAGCCCAAGCTCATCCTCCACCGCTGCCTTTGCTGCCTTTTCTGCATTTGTGGTTTTGTTACTCTTGTATGATTCCACAAACTCTGTGCCTGGGTGATCTCTTCTCACTTTTGCAAGTCGCGTATTAATGTCACACGTGCACCCTATCTTGATGTCTTTACCACCTTCTTCATTTGTTTTTTTCAGTAGGTAAACCCAACAATCATTTTCACATTCTCCTATTTTTTTTTTGCGTGCCATGTCTGAAAGTTGAGGAAAATGATAAACTGTTAATTATATTCGTTCAGTTCAACCCCCGATTTATGTACACGCAAGCTCCAACACGCATTTATATTATCATACTTCAAATAAGCAAGTGATCCATGGGTCATAGCGCTCAACTGATTAGAATGACATAAAATTCATTTACAACAGGAATGTCCTCATCTGAAAACAAAGTTGAGATTAACTTCAGATGTAATCTGGCACCACGATCTCTCCGTACTACCTCAGAATTCTACTGTAAGACACAATTGCTATGAAAGGAAAATTGGTATATAGAGAAATTTACAATGTAAAACATAAATCTGAGCTTAAAGGTCCAAGTGCCATTTATATCAAGGAATATGATTAATCTGAGCTCTATTTATTTCCCTAATATTCTACGTTAAAGTCCGATTTAATTTCAGGGATTTACCCCTTCTACAAATGTTTAATAATAACGTTAAGGGTTTAATACTGTGTTAGATAACACCGAACTAACGCACAATAACTGTGTTTTTGGACTTGTTGACCGTTTTCCTAAATTTATGCCCCTTTATGGTCAACTGCTAGTTCCAATCATTTTTGCGATGTGTCCCCTGGATACACAGTGCATCTAACTAAATGTACTGATGTCTGATAGACACAGGGATTCGCCCTATATAACTATGAAAGTTTGATCACGGGGCTTATGCATTGTTTAACCGGATGTCTCGCCGCTGCATGTTTGAATGTTGATAATCAATATGTCTTTTTTGTTGGCCGTGTGTCTGTGTATGAGACTATTTAGTGAGAAACCCCACGGACAGCCGTAACGTCACCATGTTTGGGATTTTTTAAAGCTATATAATTAATGTCTGTCATATCAACAGGGAACACATGTTGTTCCGTTACAGGACTTTGGCATCACAGAGTACGGTGAAAATTTTTGATGGAACCTCAAAAAAGGGTCTCCTTGTAGGTAAAATGTTTACATTACTGTATAGAATAGTGTCATATAAAAGGTGAACTGTATAATACATGTAACGACATTTTTAGATACCTAGTGAATCACACATATCGAGGATAGATGGCCTTATTAACAATTGTGCAACATCCATTTAATATCTAATGTGCAATATCCAATGTTGGATAACAAAGCTAAAAAACATAAAATGTTCTGTTTATCGATGCGGGCGTCCTCAGCCACCCAGCTATGGACTTTTGCACACGGCCTGTTTAACACCTATATCTTGTATGTATATTTTAATATTGATTTGGCCTGCATGCCGGGCCACTTGAGTGCTATTTTTATTGTATATCCCCACAGCTTTGGCTGTACACACTTAGTGACGTGGTCATTTAGGTTAACGAGGTGCCGCCTATCGGCAAGATTTTACACTACTTTTGCACAGTTAAATCGGTAACGCTTAAGGACAAGGTTGTTTATGCCAGTACGTGGTTAAGTAAACCTGTTCCACATGCGTTTGTTGTGTGAATGGAGGATTTCATCAAGATCCCAGACTTTGCCCTGATTTGATTGGCCCGTACACATGTTACATCATGGACTGAATTTTATCAACAACTAAGATCTAGTATTGCATTTTGTTTTTATTCTCTCCTGAAAATTTGGGACTGACAGTGGCAGAAGTACTGTGCTTTTACTGAGATCAAGCATTTTTAGTCACAGGGGATTTCCCTGTGTTCGGCGTCACTGCCGAGTTGACAGTGCTCATAGATGTGTTAATAGTTTATTAACAAATCACACAATCTCATGTTTTTAGTGGAAAAACATATAGAAACAACGCCTACAGGCCTAATGTGAACCTGTACAATGGTTTATACACCAGATATAATGCTTCAATGCTGGGCCATTTCCTCCAAATAGGCCTACAGGTCTTGTTTACGACGAAAGTATCAGATATGTATACGCATGTCCAATTTCAAGCTGATATCCCCTCCTGAGAAACAAGCAGGGTCATACACTGTGCAAAAATTATTGTAGTTGTCCCCACCAGTCTTGTTTACGACAAAAATTTACATATGTATAAATTTGCCCAATTCCAGGCTGATATATCAAATTCCTCTGGAAAAATAAGCAGGTACATCCACTGTGAAAAGGTCTTTGTAGGTAGCGACACCTGTAATGTGAACGAGAAAGCCACCAAAGACGCATAGACAGGTCAAAATATCAGGCCAATACATAAAAATTCTCAAGTTTGATGCACGGGGCTGACCAGGCTTAGGTGAGAAAGGCAGTTGCCTCGAGTAAACTGTGACAAATTGCTGGCTCAAGCTACTGCACTGAGTGAACTCTTGATCTGCACCTGGCTAATCTGAGTGAACTTTTGACCTCTACCTGTCCGACTGAGTGAAATCTTGACCTGTTGCATAATCTGACACAGTTGGCAGTCTGCCAAAGCTATAAATAGATCCGGGCTGAACTTTGGTGCCAAATTTGATGAAGTGGACAGTCTGCCAAAGCTATAAATAGAATCCAGCTACTGCACTGAGTGAACTCTTGACCTATTACTGGCTTCACTAAATGAACTCTTGACCTGTTTTCTGATCTGATACAGTTGCCAATCGGCCAAAGCTATAAATAGATCCAGGTTGACCTTTGGCCTGTTGCAAAGTCTGAAATAGTTGGCAGTCTGCCAATCAATTTAACCTGAAATCTATGGGCATGATGTTAAAGATGGTGATAAAACTGGTGCCAGGCTAAATGTAACTGCTTCAAACAGCTAACAAATATGGTAAAATGACTCAATTCAATCTCAATAATTCAGCCAAAAATCTTTCATGTGGAACCATTAAAAACAATTATTATAAGGATTATTGTGGGGATTATTCTTGTAAAATATTAAACAAATTGGCTTCAGTGGCGTCAGTCGAAAAATATTTTGCAGGTTTATCACTCATATCTGAAGATACAGCAAACTGTCTTAAGTTCAGCTTCCCATCACTCAGCCAATAAGCACTGAACCAAAACCATTTGAACAAACTTGAATTATCAATACCTGAGGATAATTAATGCGTGAGATTTAAGAATTTGCCCCATTGGTTTTTGGGTAGAAGGTCTTTGTAGCCACCGAGCTAAAATGGACTGTTATGGCATTTGACTAAATTCAGCATCCCATAACTCAGCCAAAAGTCGCTGAACAGAGACAATTTGAACAAACTTCAGAAAGGACTACCCTAGGATCATTTCTGTGCGATATTGAACAATTTCGCCGTATGCTTTCAGAAGTTCTTTGTAGTCCTCAGTATGATACAGGCATTGTTGACCCCCGTCAAAAAAGGCCGATGCAGATGGCACCACCAATACTTTAATTTCAGATATGAATCAAGTGACCAACAATGGCAATAAATTTGGTGATGATAGCTCAAGCAGTTTCTCAGACTTTTTTGACAGATGTTTAAGTTCAATTCCTTTAACTCGGACAAAAATCACCGAAATGGAACAATTCGATCAAACTTGAGAGAGATGGTATAATAGATTATTTCTGTGAAATATTGAACAATTTGGCTGGACCGTTTGGTTGAGAAGATTTTTAATTTTTTTAGCTTTTTCTCTATAAAATCTTATAAAATGCAGTTAGCCAAAAACTAAGCAAAAGCCGATAGAGTTTTTCAGATGGCTAATCTTTCGCATAAAATTTGGTGATGCTTGCGCCTGTCGTTTCCGAGAAAGTATGGGTTAACATAAAGACGACGGACGACGGACACATGACGACGCCACACCATCGCATTTTCTCACAGGTTCGCTAAAAATGTAATCCCTCAAGGGATTAGGCTCATTTTGTGTAAAATCTATATTAATATTTTTTTGCATGACCAATTATGTTATATGATGATATAGTGAGATTTGGAATACGATTGCTTGACCTGAACCGCCCTTTTAATCTGCCATCTTGGAAGGCACTCGGTAAAACCCGGAATTTCCGAGGAATTTCCGAGGATTCCTCGGAATAAAAGTTTGAGCCATTTCCCTCAGCAGAGGATCCCTGACAGTAGGAATAAAGTACCCATACCTAAAGAATGAACAATTATCTTCCCATTTATTCAGGGTTCCGTTCTAATCTTCGACTAATTAAGGTACAGCGGACGATTTTAAGAACATTTTTTCAAACGGCCCTGTTCGACTGCCATGTTGACTAATATTTTGGAAGCGCCTGGAGAATTCCCGGAGAACCCAGACCCACGGCGACCGGGCCAACTCAAAACCACATAAGTAAAAAACTGCAACTTTCTCCATTTCTGTTGACAAATTCATTATTAAAGGTTCGATTACATCGTTAAATTCTTCAATAGTGCATTATTTACATTATGATTTCATATATAAGGTCTATAAATAATAATAAAGTATAATTGTGTAATAAAATGTACAAGTATATATATATATATATATATATATATATATATATATATATATATATATAAGGATATTTAAAATCATGTATCAGTATTAAAAACTGTGTTAAACAGTTATACATATTTATACATATATTGGTTGTATACCTACTCATATAGTAGTTGATATATTTGTCACCCAGTTGATATGTGTGTGTTAATTTTTAACTTTATTATTTTATGTGAGAATCCATTAAATAAATTGTTTAGAAAAAGGAGTTTCCAGCCCATTTCCCAAAAATTCACTTATGAAACGCATCCCAAAGCCAAAATTTAATGAAAATATTTTAATAGGCATTGCCTGTGAATGTGGACTTTCAGATGAATATGAAAATCAAATTCAGTGTGATAAGTGTTTTAATTGGTATCACCTCAGTTGTGTTAAATTATAGACAGAGCACCGAAAAGCAGGCTTTGGATGTGTGTAAACTGTAAGTAAAGGTTTGTAATGTACAAAGTTTTCATTGATTTTTCAAATATTTCATTCATTGGTACCAGGTATAATGTGTAGTTCATGATCATTTCACTTTTTATTTGTGAATATTTCAAACATTTTCACTTTGTATAACATTATTTGATGACCATTTTGATGTTCATTATGTAAATATTTCATACATCAACACCTGGTATAACATGTACTTCAGGAACATTTCACTGATCATTTGTAAATATTTCATACGTTGTCATCTGGTGTAATATGTATTTCAAGATGATGTTTTCACTTTCATTTGTACTATTTTTCGTTTTCATAATACTTTACATTGGTATTTTAATTAAATTATATATTTAATTTATTATGGTATCAGGTGTATTTCATGAGGCTTAATTAATTTACTTTCCATTTGTACACATTTCAGTTGTTCAGTTGTTAATAAATGATTTTTTTTAAAATGTGTTCTTTGTTCATTGTTCATTGGACTAATAACAAAATAGAATTTTAATAATGCCTGTGGTAAATGAAGACATTTCTAGACACAGATACTGCTGTATTACCTAGCTCGCTGTCCAAATGTAATGCCAGTTCCATTAATAGTAGAATCTATCTCGATGCCCCGCCCCTTTCTTTAGTTGTGGCCTTCCACAATATTTCATGATCTTATTACCAGTAAAAGGAGTATATATATGTTAAATCTACGATTCACTCTCTTTACTGGCCATATTTTTATCCAGGCCTATCAGCCGTATATACTCTCCAAGAATTCTCTTGATACCACCGGATTTAGGTATGATCCACCATAAACATGGGCGTCGTCCCGGGCCGGTCAGGTCTGGCTCGAAAAACCGTAGAATACGCCTTAAAAAATCGAAAATTAGAACGGAACCTTCAATAAATAGAAAGATAATTGTTCATTCTTTAGGTACGGGTACTTTTTTCCTACTGTCAGGGATCCACTCGGGTTTTACCGAGTGCCATCATGCCACACTGTGTAGGCTCAAATATATGAACCTATATAGTTGAGAGACATATGATGATATACATATTATACCGATATCCATTTGAAACAGAGATTTGAAGAAATTTTTCATCAGAATGCCAAATTTTGTAGATGGTATTCCCATTCAACTGAAGCATAGCTCAAAGGATATGGGTATTAGAGGCCTCTTTTCAGGTTTGCATGGAAACTTCTCATGAACCTTCCTGGATGTCAGGAATGAAGATTTTAGGTACAGTGATTATGATTTGTGCCCAGTTAACAGACAACCGAATCTTTAAGGTCTCAAAAAATAGAGAAAAAAATCGTAAAAAAAAAAAAATCCAGGTGCCACGACCAGTGTGCAAGAACAGAAGATAGATTCCATGACAAATATGCATGCAAAGAATTATGGTGATCAATGCATAATTGTTAAGATACGGGGGGGGGGGGGGGTGCTTCTATAGCTGAAAGGATAACGGTAACAGAGACCTTATTTCAGGTTTCAAAGGAGACTTTTCATGGACCTCCTTGGGTGTAAAAAAAAGATTGTAAGTCTAGTGATTATGATTTGTGCCCCCTTAACGTACAGACGACCGCAAGACCGGACGGACGACAAACAAAGAGTGATTGTTAAAGCTCAGATGACTTTGAGTCAGCTAGGTAAAAAATTGATGTTGATATCATACATTAAATGTGAAAATTAAACGGATTTAGGTATTGGATATAATACATCTGATCACATTCGTCTTTCTTTTCTATTCTTATTCATTATTATTTTTTAATTTCATTTTTTTAACTTGTCAGGTCTTTTCTTAAATATGACCTTTCTTTAAGGGGTAAATATAATTATGAGCAAGCAATAATTGAAGTATTCGTCCGAAGTCCCCTACTTTAGATACTCATATGATTCTGATGAGGTGCCCGTCTTGTATGAACATTACCCTCGTGCATTTGAATGTTGGTATTCAAATGTTGGTATTCAATACTCCTTTAATTAATGCTACATACCCGACTTGAGCATATAAAATTTCAACCATATAATTTATTATTATACATTTCTATAGAGGGGATAATTCCAGTATTTCAGTCATCATGAATAAGGGACTGGCTTTAATGGATATCAGATTTGAACCTCCACATGATTATGTCCAGTGCTGTATCTATTCCATTTCCCATTTCAAGAAACATCATTGGTATTGTACTATAATGTATTTGCCGTTTGCTATATAGAAAATGATAAAAAAATAAATATATTGGCTACAATCCCACTAGTATATGTATAACTATGTATAACTAAAGAGGACACTAATCATGTGTCTTTCATTATTTACAATCTTTACTTTGTTATGCTTGTCATGTGATTTGTAGATCTACTGTCATTGGTAAATAATAAACTCGAGATCCTGTCTGTGCTACGCTCTTTACGAGACGAAGCTGCCTGCAAATGGCCTTCAGCTCTGGTTGTCAGTCGTGTGGAAGTGACTTTAATGGAACGAACCAGATGAGTAAGACTCATATATCTAGAAAGTTCCAGAAGGTTCTAGAGATACGGTTAGCACGTGTTAGTGTTATGTGCATTTCATCCAGACCAGACACTAAAATCCCTGATGGGATTGGTTTATACGCGATATTCAATGTAGCTCACACCGTTTAGGTGAACATTGATCTGTTTTACTTAATGCACTTGGAACCTGCGTGATTTATATATGGACTTGAGCAATACAGCCCCGTGTAACCTCTAGCGTATAAATAGTTCTAGTATAAATAGTTTTGTTAATCCCCCGACAATAAAATATAAAATGAACCTACTAAACCACTGTAAGGGCTGTTATGAATTTATGTATTGGTCTTTGCACAATCTTATCTGCCATATAATGAACCTACCTTCGTGTCTGCTGGGTGTGTCTGAACTAAGGCCGTCACTTAGATATCAAGAAAATTCCAGAAGGTTTTGGAGTGATGCAAGACATACGTCACTGAAAGTCCCTCTTGATCAACCAATTTCCATTCACTACGCTTGGGCCTTTCTGAAATCAATGCGGCTAAGTCAAAACAAAAGGCCTCACTCACTACTCCAGGAGGGGGGGGGGGGGGGGGTGTCTCTTGAACTGGTTACACTCTCGGGTAAACATAAAAAACATGGATAACACGGTTCGGCATTCAATACGCTTCGGCTTTTGAAATCAGTTCAAATAAAAGGTCTCATTCACACCTCCTAGCCAATTTCGCCCAATGTTTACAATACAAAACCACGTGGTGTCAGATTCTGTCATATTAACCAGTTCGCCGGTTCTTTGTGGTTGCTGCTGAAGCATCAATCGGCAGATAAAGGTAATTTAGTTTATGACACGCTGACTGACAAATGACATGAGATTACGATGTCAGATTTTGATATTAGATTAAACAAAGTTGTAAAGACTTACACTTATCAAAATGAAGAGATCTGGTTCTGAAGGAGAATCAAGACACTTTGCTAGTCATATTCAATTACCAGCACTGTATGTGTGTTTCATTAATAGAACACAGTACGATTCTGTCTAATTTTCCATGCTGCATGTGTAATGCTTTGTATTGAACTAAGTCCCAAATTTGCGAATAACAATGACACGAATTTCATGATCGTGTTTTGGAATATATCATTATTATTAGACCAAGTGAAATTCCGGGAGGACGGGGAGTACTGGATGCAAGGGGGGGGGGGAATGACCCCCTTGCGGCCCCCTTGGCTACATCGTTCATATCCGATACCATGTTATAATGGTGTTGTTACATAGTTCTATATTTCTTAGTCCTTATATACTTTTATTCTCTTCTATCACATCATATGTTTTCAGTGTAAACCTGTTTGTGAATTGGTGCCTAATTTTTATTATTTGATATTTTTTTAAAATTAAATTTATTCCCTTTTTTGTATAATACGTTATACGTTCCGCGAAAACAGTATAAGTAAGGTATAGGTTAGTAAGGTATTTTATTGACAGGTATTTCATTTCAACATTGCAGCACCATTGTGGAATTTGAAACACTCCTTCGGAAGTTACTTTTTTAGACTGGATTATATACATGATGACTATTGCTCATGGGTTGTGTCTGGTCATATAGGCTTAGATATATTTGATCACACTGAGTTTGGGTATTTCTGATAATGGGATGATGATGATATTTCTTGACTGACCCGTAGTTTGACAGATGTCGCTGCAATCGCCTCTAGAAAAATCGTCAAATATCTCAGTATTAAGATGGGAATATGGGAAATGCCCCCTAATGATACACATTACCTCATTCCTGACAGTTCAATACCCAAAACGTATATATGCAACGCATGGCAATGGTGGAGAAGGATGACAAACGTATAGAGCCACTATCAATTTTAATATAGATTACTACGCTCTTTACACAGCGCTTTAACTATAGGCCTACTTCCTATATCGTAAGCGCTATTTGTTATGACCTCGTATCCTGAATTGCTACACCAGAGGGGAGCACTGTATTTTTGTCCAATCAGATGAGACCTTGACACAGCCAAGCAAGGAATACACGGAGCAAATCATGTTCATTTCGTTTTAAGTGACAGCTCATTGCCCCGGTAAACGTCTGAACAGGCCACAGGCTCAGAGAGAATTGCCCCAGACGTGGTTTGCTTAGGGCCTTGGGCACATAGGATGCCCGACCGGTGAGCTGTAATTCAAACGAAACATAACAACAAAGGCTTTGTGCACATTGTTTCAGTTCTGCAGTCATAATGTCATAATCGAATCGGTCCAAGTTCTGCAGTCATAATGTCATAATCGAAACGGTCGTCACATGATGCTTGTCACATCATACGCAAGTTTTTTCAACGGACAACGAACCGCCATCTGGTGTCTAAATATATCATAAACGGTCAAAGCTGGCAGCGTGAAAATCAGTTGCTTCTTTAGAAGCGCAAGATTTCCGCTGCCTCGGGAGCGTAATAGATTACAAGAAAATACATAACATGTGCTACCTAGTGATAAAAACCTCCCCGGAAGTATATTTATGCACTGGGAACACAACCAGTTTGCGACGTTAGCTGTGAGTACATGTAAATACAACCCTTGATATGTACACACATCTCACTTGAGAGGGCCATTCGTTTTAGATTTATTGTGGTAGTTTCCGCTGGTGTTTCTGACTTTAAGTAATATCAGTGATTGATGTGTAATGATAAATGCAAGGAAAGCTTTTAGCAGAGGCAAAGACCGTAAGACATGTAAACACTTTGGAGATTACAATATAAAACGAAACAGGTGGCTGATTTTTTCCCAATAGGACATTTCTGCCCTTTGTTGATATATAACTGATGTTAACGGTAGGTAGAGCGTTCCGGACGGGTCTGGTCCAGGGATGCGATGTCCGGTATTCTGTGCACGTTGGCGGTTCGCGGTCCACGATTTTCGGCGGGACCAGACCGGACCTGTCCAAGCAGTCCAGTCAACATTTTCACTACAAAATGTATCTATTGTCAAATGTTCCCATTCTGAAATACGCTCATTACTACCATTTTTATATGGTGAGAAACCGATTACTAACAAAAAAAAATGATGTGAAGTCGCGATAGCCTCCATGGATACCACTGCACGGATGCAAATAATTATATTTCGTGTCCTACTGACAAGGTTAAAAAATAAGTCCTATGGACAACGCTGTATCTGACAATAAAATTGCCACATATAACAATGGGATATGGTCATTTGAATTAAAATGTTTTTATAGTGATCCAGATGTCCTACAAAATATAAAGGATTATTCCTTTTATGGTACCTTAACCTTAAAAATATCGCTGAAAGTAAATTGAATATGGGGCGAAGAAGAAAATCGTCTAAGACCGAACATGCACAAGATTCCTTAATGGAGAAAATGTGTGTCGAGGGATTCCAGCGAGAGACGGTGAATACATTGGTAAACAATAGATTTTCTAATATGGACTCGGTCAGTTTGCTGGCAGGCAATATGAATGCTCTTTATTCTTCCATTAGCAGAACGCCTACGACTGGAAATGTTCCTAAAGTCCATCTCTAAAAATTCTGAGCCAAGCATTCCTCACACAGAAACCGTCGGGAAGGACACTACCCTCGCTGAACTATTAACCGAGATAGCAAGAGACCCGCAGGAGGCGCACCAACTGGACAGACGGACACGCATGAGTCACAGGCCAAATCTGCCACTGGCCAAGCCGCCGGTGAGTCGGAATTTGTGTACGACATAGTTGTCTAGGTCAGTTTATTACCACCTGTGTTTGAAGATCATGTATTAAATGACTGTAATGGTACTCAACTATTAATGAGAGGCAAAGCTAGAATATCTAACCATTGAAGATTGGTGCTTAGCAAATCCGAGAATCATTGATTCAGTGATTGGAGAGTTAAACGAGCAATTGATCAAAGACTATTTGTCATAAACAGCTAAAGTCTGTGAGCTTTTAAGGAAATATAAGCGGGTCTCAGTGCTGCATTTCGATAAGGAATATAGGCATATGCAGGGCCGGTATAAATTTAGGTGGGGTACTGATGCACCTCATCTGTTTAACGTACATCTGGTGCGAAAGTCTGATCACGCGCATCTTAACAGCGTTAGAAGTAGACCGACATTTAAGAGAGTAGATGGTAACAAGGAAATCTGTAGGTTACATGACAGTGAACGGGGATGTTGGTATGGAGATTCCTGTAAATACAGGCATGTGTGTAGTGCTCAAGGTTGCCAAAAAGCTCACACCTGAATGGCTCACATAGCCCTCTCCCATCATCTGCTCGAATGGCGCCAGCGCCACCTAGTGGCAATGTGCAGTGTTGACCCAATGCGGGTGAAACGACAGCGAATCAACTCTCCATATGAAAGTGTGTAAACAAGAGTTCAGATATGATTCAGACAGAGACTCTCTTTTGACTGGAATTGAGAAGGGGTTTCACATAATAGATAAGGATGCTAAAATAGTGAACGCGGAATTCAGAAATCATAATTAGAATTCTAATCATTATTAGAGAGATTAATTTAGGTTACTTTGTTATCACGAGTGAAAAGCCAACTATTATTACTCCTTTAGGGAATTTACCTAAAGCTGACGGTAGTATTCGTCTGATTCACGATTGTAGCCTCCCGAGAGAAAACAATTTGAATTCTTACGAATCTGTTGATACTGCAGTGTCGCTGATAAATCCAAGAGCATTCCTCGCAAAAATTGACATTAAGTCCGCGTATCGTAATGTGCCAATCAACACGTATTCGCAACAAGCAACTGTTCTCCAGTGAGTGTTTAAATATGGCCAACATCGCTACTTTTATGATGTTAAACTTCCATTCGCCGCGCGACCGACACAATCTATATTTCAAAGTTTCTCTCAAGCTATCAAGCGTATGATGACCCGTAGGGGCTTCAACAAATTAGTAGCATACCAGAACGATTTTCTGGTTATCAGTGACACTTTTCACCAGTGTAGAAACGCCTGGACGACTCTAATAGGGTTCCCCCTCGAACGAGGAAAAGCTAATTGAGTTGCGTCATACTGTAGAGCATTACTTACAAAAGAAACGTGTCACGAAACAACAAATACATAGTACCGCGGGAAAACTAAATTTTGCGGCGAAATGCGTTCGCTGAGCACGCACTTTTCTACTGCGCGTTCTTAACGCTATAAGTTGGTTAAAGCGGCCTTATCATTAATTAAAACTTCAAGGAGCAGTGAAGAAGGATCTAATTTGGTTGCGCGATTCAGTTGTACAATCAACGATATTGTTCCATTTATTGATCCCCGTCCGATCACTCCGATTATGACCGACGCATGTGTACAGGGCGGTGGAGCTGAATTCCTCAATAGTGATTTTTTTACAGGTTGGTCTCATGACTATCCAGAATTTCAAAATCTGGCTATCAACTATTATAAAGAGACGGCGATGGCTGCATTGGCAGTGTTACGAATGGGTCATTTATGTGCTAACCGAATAGTGTATGTTCCAATGGACAATCAGTGTGGAGTGTCAATAATTAATGAGTGTGCTGCAAGAAGTCCGGCTCTCAAGGTTCTGTTGCGTCAGCTGTTTTGGTGTGCTGCGACCTAAAACTTTGTGGTGAGAGCTATTTATTGTTACAGATGCCTGTGCGCAGGGATGTTCAATGTGTTGTTTACATTTGGTTCGTGTAGCACGCATAGCTCGTTGCCATGACAGCATCGCCTGGCCGAGCCAGGCCGGCCCACATGTGCACCCTGATATGTAGAAACACAGCGATGTTGTTCTAGATATTTCCTGTAATGCGTGTGTACTGTGTATCATGTTAGGTTCTTTGGATTGTTCGAGAAATGGAAAGTTCTCGGCTTCAGGTAAGAAGTTATAAATAGGGGGCTGTGTTTTACAGCCGGGAGAGAGGAGAGTAATATTCCAGTTGATACAGAATCGTGTAAGTCAGTTATGGACCTTTTCCGATAAGTGCAGCAGTTATAGATTTTCCTCTAAATTTGAGACGGATCTTATATAGTCTTTAGTTTGCTTTCGGGTTTATAACAAAAACTTCACTTTTGGATTACGAAGGATTGATTTTGTAAATGAACGGGAATGTTATTCTCTGAGAAGATTTATGTGAACTGTTCATCTGGGTTGTACGTTATAAAGGACTTGTTGTCGCTGCGACAGTGATGATATCCAGGTACTGTGCACTTAGGGTATTATGCTGTGTGATTGTATTGATTTGCTGTTATAATGTTGTTTTACTGTGTTATTGTATTGATTTATTGTATTGTTATGTTAGGGTTGTTTTAAGAATAAATTATAATTATTTGTTAACAAAAAACCACTGTCTTCTTTATTCATTCCCCTAGACATATCACGCTGCCTAGTGTTACAGAATCTGATTTTTGTTATCTCCATTACAAATTTTATGTTCATCACTCATACGTGATCTGTTCATATTAGGTTCCGTAACATAATGTACCAGGAAAACTCATGACTTACCGGACTCAGTTTCACGAATGCATGACTCTGCGCCTTGAGGCCGTGTGGAATGTAGCTTTTCATGGTACCTGTAATTACCAGTTTTGTAATATTGGCTTGCTAAATCTCATGTCAATGTCATCGCTGTGCGTCATATTTTCTTAGGTCTCTCGGTGGAGGAAGTTGAAAGGTTATTGGATGCCAAAGCCCGAAAATATCGGGAACCCGCATTTGCCATGAGCTCCAAAGCTTGCTATAGGTGTCAGTTGAAGACCTAATATAAATTTTGTGCTGACATTGGAAACAATTCGCTTCCTCTGCAGAGCGATCATTTATATCGTTATGTTGTATATCTCTCCACGACTCTTAAAATTAGATCAGTTACACAGTATCTGAATGCTGTTAGGCTGTTACATGTTGAGAACGGGCTTTGTAATCCTATGACTTAAATAAGTATCTTAAAGGGCTGTTTAATGGCATGAAATGAATAAAAGGCAACGACACCAAAGGAAGTTGCCGATCACGCCTGGCATACTGCGTTATATTAGAGACCACTTAAACCTGGAGAACAGCCGTGATCTATCTTTTAGGACAGCATGCTCTTCTCGCGGTTTATGGAATGCTGAGGAAGGCTAGCCTTTTCCCGAGGGGCGGTAATTCTTCACAATTCATTACATTACAGGACTGCGTGGTTCACGAGTAGGGGGTGGTGGTAAATCTGAGGCAGTCGAAATCAAACCAGTTCTTGAGCGTCTTCCTGATGTGTAGTTGCCTTGGAGCTAATTGAAAATATTATGCTCAGCAAGTCACATCGTGACGCAGACCCAATTCTTCCAATAACCGTTAAACTTCCTCCACCGAGAGACCTGAGAAAATATGACGCACAGTGATGACATTGACATGTGATTTAGCAAGTCAATATTAAACAAGTGACACATGGGTCTGACTGGAAAGAGATTCACAAAAGGAAATTTTATCATCAGAATGGTAGTATATACCAATTCAACTGAAGCATCAAACAGATTAACCAACAGGCCAAGATTTAGTCTGTATTTATATATCTAAAAAAATAGAGAAAAAATGTGTAAACTTTAAAAACTAGATTACGGGTAGCCGACAAGTGACTACGTGTATCCGCCAAAATCAGAGTGGAACGGGTGAAGTGAGGCATGGATTGAGTGGCAAGGGGAAATAGAGTGAGGTATGTTGCATATTAGCATGGATGTCTGCAGCCCAAATGTGTATGTAGGTTGTGCCACCTACCACAAATCCAGAAAGCTGTCCAAGTTGTATACATATGCAAAATTTTAGGCAGAAAAGTCAAACAAATACAGCCCACGGCAGACAAACAGACATACGCTGTGCAAAAATGGTTGCAGGTGGCCCCTCCAGTTTTGTGTATGATAAAGACCTATAGGAGATCTATAAACATGCAAAATTTTGGCCCAATCATTCAAACAGTTCCCGAGATATGAGCTTGGATGACTGCAGCATAAGCTAGAATGTAGGTGGCGCCACCTGTCATAAAATCAAGAAAGCTATCCAGGATGTATAAAACTGCAAAATTTTAGGCAGATATGTCAAACCACTGCCGAGATATGAGTGACATTATCCCATGGCAGACAAACAGACAGACGCTGTGCAAAAATGGTTGCAGGTGGCGCCACCAGTTTTGCATATGATAAAGAGCTATGTAAGATGTATACACATGCAAAATTTGGGCCCAACCGGTCAAACGTTTCCCGAGATATGAGCTTGGATGTGATCAGCATAAACGTGAATGTAGGTGGCGCCATCTGTCATAAAATCAAGAAAGCTATCCTGGATGTATACGCATGCCGAATTTCAGGTGAATTAGTCAATTCACTGCAGAGATATGAGTGATTTTAACTCAAGGCAGATGAACAGATGGACACTGTGCAAACATGGTTACATGTGGCGCCACCATTTTTTGTGTATGTTATAGAGCTTTCCAAGGGCTACATTTGTATAAATTTAATTTCCTGATCGGTCAAACGATTCCCGAGATATGAGCTTGGATGTGATCAGCGTGAACGTGAATGTAGGTGGCGCCACCTGTCATAAAATCAAGAAAGCTATCCTGGATGTATACGCATGACGAATTTTAGGTGAATTAGTCAATTCAATGCATAGATATGAGTGATTTTAACCCAAGGCAGATGAACAGATGGACACTGTGCAAACATGGTTACAGGTGGCGCCACCATTTTTGTGTATGTTATAAAGCAATCCAAGGGCTACATTTGTATAAATTTATTTTCCTGATCGGTCAAACGGTTCCCGAGATATGAGGGTTTATGTGTGGGAACAGACGCACAAATGGACGCTGGATAGAGAGGAAAGGTCAGAGGTCAACGCAAATTGGTTAGGCACTAGTTCACATGTGACCCAATAATTGGTGAAAGTTTCGGAAAAATCGGTCCATTATTCTCAGAGGAGCTTTCTGGAAACGAACGTGGTGGCGGTGGAGGAACCCGGTCAAAAACATAGTATCCGCAAAACTTCGTTTTGGCGGATACAAAAATACAGGTGGCTCCACCAGTCTGCAGAAACTAATAAAAACACTTAATGGTCAATATCCATGCAAAGAATCATGATGATCTCTGCATTAGTTGTTCAGAAACTTCAGCTTTTGTATCAAATTGTCCGTTATTCTGAGGTATACTTCAGAGTCCTATAGCTTGAAGGATATGGGTAACAGAGACCTAATTTCAGGTTTCAATGGAGACTTTTCATGGGTCTCCCTGTGTGTCAAGAATGAAGATTCTAGGTCCAGTTTTTATGATATGTGCCCTGTTAAAAGATGTTCATATCTTTAAAGGTCTCAAAAATAGAGAAAAAAATCGTAAAAAACCCCGAACAAATACAGGTTGTGCCACCAGTCTGCAGAAACTGATGAAACACTCCATGATCAATATCCATGCAAACAATTATGGTGGCCTCTACATTAGCTGTTCAGATACTTCAGCTTTTGTATCAAATTTTCCATTATTCTGAGCTGTACTTTGGAGTGCCATAGCTCAAAGGATATGGGTAACAGAGACCTTATTTCAGGTTTCCATGGAGACTTTTCATGGACCTCTCAGTGTGTCAAGAATTAAGATTCTAGGTCCAGTCTTTATGATTTGTGCCCTGTTAACAGCTGTTCACATTTTTAAAGGTCTCAAAATAAACAAAACAATTCGTAAAAAAATTGAACAATACAGGTGGCATCACCAGTCTGCAGGAACTGATGGAACATCTCATGATTAATATGTATGCCAAAAATCATGACCATAAGTGATGTAGTTATTGAGATATTGAAGTTTTTGTATGAAATTTTTTACTATTCTGGGGGGTACTTTGGGGCCCCATAGCTCGAAGGATATGGGTAACAGAGACATAATTTCTGGTTTCCAAGGAGATTTTTCATGGACCTCTCAGTGTATCAAGAATTAAGATTCTAGGTCCAGTCTTTACGATTTGTGCCTTGTTAACAGATGTTCACATTTTTAAAGGTCTCAAAAATAGAAAAAAAATCGTAAAAAATTGAAAAATACAGGTGGCGCCACCAGTCTGCAGGAAGTGATGGAACATCTCATGATCAACATGTATGCCAAAAATTAGATCATCAGTCAAGTAGTTAATGAGATACTGAAGTTTTTGTATGAAATTGTTTACTATTCTGGGGGGTACTTTGGGGCCCCATAGCTCGAAGGATATGGATAACAGAGACCTAATTTCTGGTTTCCGAGGAGATTTTTCATGGACCTCTCAGAATCCCAAGTTACAAGGTTCTAGGTCCAGCGGTTACGATTTGTGCCTGGTTAACGGACGGACAGACGGACAGACAGACGGACGACGGACAAAGAGTGATTGCTATAGCTCAGATGAGCTAAAAACTGATGATTACAGGTATCATGAAAAACTACATTCCACAGGGACCCATACAGGCGTGAAATTGAGTTTTTCCTGGTACATAGACGGCTCTCACCACAAAGTTTTAGGTCGCAGCACACCAAAACAGCTGACGCAAAAGGACCATGAGAGCCGGACTTCTTGCAGCACACTTATTAATTATTGACACTCCACACTGATTGTCCATTTGAACACACACAATTCTGTTAGCACATAAATGACCCCAGTAACACTCCAATGCAGCCATCGCGGTCTCTTTATGGTTGACAGGCTGATTTTGAAATTCTGGATAGTCATGACACCAATTTGTAAAAAAAATAACCATTGTGGAATACAGCTCCGCCGCCCTGTAGACATGCGTCGGTCATGATCGGAATGATTGGACGGGGATCAATAAATGGAACGACACCGTTAAATTGTACAACAAAATTACATCCTTGTTCACTGCTCCTTGAAGTTTTAATTTATATTAAGGCCGCTTTAACGAACTTATAGCGTTAAGAATGCGCCGCAGAAAAGTGCGTGCTCCGCGAACGCATTACGCCGCAAAATTTAGTTTTCCCCGAAATACTTTGTAATTGTTGTTTCGTGACACGTTTCTTGTATAAGTAATGCTCTACAATATGACGCAAATCAATTAGCTTATCCCGTGGCAGCGAAAGCGCGCAGTCACGTGTCAATGCGTATTCCAAGAAAATCCAGCGCAGTCGTTGGTGCTATCAGCTTTTCCTCGTTCAAGGGGAACCCTAGTGCAAGAATGAGACTCTTTAGAGTCTTCTTGGCCTTTCTACACTCGTGAAAAGGGTCACCGATAACCAGAAAATCTTCCTGGTATGCTACTATTTTGTTGAAGCCCCTACGGTTCATAATACGCTTGATAGCTTGAGAGATCCTATGAAATATAGATGGTGACGTTCGCGCGCCGAATGGGAGTTTAACATAATAAAAGTAGCGATGCTGGCCATTTTTAAACACCCACTAGAGACCAGTTGCTTGTTGTGAATACGTGTTGATTGGCACATTACGGTACGCGGACTTTATGTCAATTTTTGCGAGGAATGCTCTTGGAATAATCAGCGACACTGCATCAGCGAAACAATATCAACAGCTTCGCAGGATCGTTTTTCACTTAATGGCGCGTAAGAATTAAAAATGTTTTCTCTCGGGGGGGGGGGGGGGGGCTACAATCGTGAATCAGACGAATACCACCATCAGCTTTAGGTACACTCCCTAAAGGAGTTATTATAGTTGGCTTTTCACTCGTGATTACAAAGTTACCTAAATTAATCTCTCTAATAATGAACTTTCCAACTTGATCTCTAACCTGAATATCTGTTGCAGACTTATGATTCCTGAATTCCGCGTTCACTATTTTTGCATCCTTATCTGTTATGTGAAACTCCTGCTCAATTCCGGTCAAAAGAAAGTCTCTGTCTGAATCATATCTCAACTCTTGTTTACACACTTTTATATTGATAGTTGATTTCGCTGCCGTTTCACCCGCATTGGGTCAACACTGCACATTGCTACTAGGTGGCGCTGGTGCCATTCGAGCAGATGAGGGGAGGGGGCACGTGAGCCATTCGGGTGTGAGCCTGCTTGCAACCTTGAGCACTACACACATGCCTGTATTTACAGGAATCTCTATACCAACATCCCCGTTCACTGTCATGTAACCTACAGATTTCCTTGTTACCATCCACTCTCTAAAATGTCGGTCTACTTCTTACGCTGTTAAGATGCGCGTGCTCAGACTTCCGCACCAGATGTACGTTAATTAGATGAGGTGCATCAGTACCCCACCTAAATTTATACCGGCCCTGCATATGCCTATATTCCTTATCGAAATGCAGCACTGAGACTCATATTTCCTAAAAAGGTCACAGACTTTAACTGTATATGACAAGTAGTCTTTATCAACTGCTCGTTTAACTCTCCATTTACATCACCAAATTCATGATTCTAGAACAGACAACATTAACAGTTGAGTGCCATTAGAGTCATTTATTACATGATCTTCAAACACAGGTGGAACTAACTGACGTAGTCAACAATGTCGTACACAAATTCCGACTCACCTGTCTTTTTATGACCACGCAGGTACACCTGTGGGTCCAAGATGGCGGCTTGGCAAGTGGCAGATTTGGCCTATGACTCATGCGGGTCCGTCTGTCCAGGGCTGAGTTGGTGCGCCTCGTGCGGGTCTCTTGCTGTCTCGGTTAATAGTTCAGCGAATGTAGTGTCCTTCCCGACGGTTTCTGTGTGAGGAATGCTTGGCTCAGAATTTTTAGAGATGGACTTCAGGAACTTTTCCAGTCGTAGGCGTTCTGCTAATGGCAGTTGAAGTTCCTTAAGAGCTTCCATATTGCCCGCCAGCAAACTGACAGAGTCCACGTTAGAAAATCCATTGTTTACCAATGTATTCATTGTCTCTCGCTGGAATCCCTCGACACACATTTTCCCCATTAAGGAATCTTGTTCATGTTCTTCCTTTATATTAAAAATACTTTTTTTATTAAGACTTAAAAATGGAATAGGTGGAAGGTCACGCACGAGGCGCAGGCCATCAACCAATTGACCCTCTGTTATTGAAATGCACACGGCCCAGGTTCACGAGTGACGCAAGCTTATATGATCAACCCAGTGTTAAATTATCAGAGTTCACGTGTACCTATGCAACCTATGCAGCCTTCGTTTCTGATATTTAAAACACAATAAAGATATTTTCCAAAGAAATTTTCCAACGGTCACAGGAAAAGGTGGAAAAGGTCACAGGTGCACAGGTGCGAGTGTTGTAACGGTTATCTCTCTTTGCACCTCATTGGAAAATTCGTGTAAAGGATAATGTAGTTGTAGTCATGGACCTTTGTCCGTCATCCATGCGTTCGTTTAAAACATACAGGTTTTTGTATTTGAGATCCTAGGTGGAAAATACTCTCTCTCTCTCTCTCTCTCTCTCTCTCTCGTGATAAAAACATACATTACTTTTCTAAGTGTATTACTTATAAACTCCCATTGTTAAATAACAACAATCGATGTTCATCTTTTTTTCGTTCGTGTTTTTCGTATTTTATTCGCGTGTTCTTCGTGTTTGTTGACCGGAAACCCTGCACACGGGCTTCGTAAACACATTATGAGAAAAAAAAGGGGGGGGGGGGGGACAGGAGGGGATGAACACAGTTTTGATTCAGCAGCAACTTAATGACTGCGGCATTTTACATTAAATAACAAAACCGCTGAAAGGGCTGTATAATTCTCATCTTTACTTCTTTTCCAACAACAATGACAACAACAACAAAAACGTGTTCTTACTTTTCCTGCAGTCTAGAAACGGTTGCACACGGCTATTCGAACTTGCACAAATGTGTACAGAATTATATCCGGCACGTTCTAAATCTGTTTACTCATTTATGAATAGTACTGACTGAATCTCAGTCTACATATTTGTATGTATCTAGCAAGTATATTCTTATCAGTTCTTATATTTCTCTTTCCATCACATGACTTAATTATTCTCTATATTTAAGCTCTTCAGGTCAAAAACTCTCAGGTGTTGGAAGCTGGTAATTGAATCCGCCAAAACGAAGTTTTGCGGATACTATGTTTTTGACCGGGTTCCGCCGCCGCCGCCGCGTTCGTTTCCGGAGAACTCCTCTGAGACTACTGGACAGATTTTTCCGAAACTTACACAAATTATCGGGTCACATGTGAACTGGTGCCTAACCAAGTGACCTTGACCTCTGACCTTTCGTCTCTGCCCAGCATCCGTTTGTGCGTCTGTTTCTACACATAAACCCATATCTCGGGAAACGTTTGCCCGATCCGGAAATTTTTTTTACACAAATGTAGCCCTGGGATAGCTTTATAACATACACAACAAAAGGTGGCGCCACCTGCAACCATGTTTGCACAGTGTCCATCTGTTCATCTGCCTGGGGTTAAAATCACTCACATCTCTGCAGTGGTTTGACTAATTCACCTAAAATTCGGCATGCGTATACATCCTAGATAGCTTTCTTGATTTTAAGACAGGTGGCGCCACCTACATTCACGTTAACGCTCAACACATAAACCCATATATCTCGGGAACCGTTTGACCGATCCGGAAATTTTTTTTACACAAATGTAGCCCTGGGATAGCTTTATAATATACACAACAAAAGTTGGCGCCACCTGCAACCATGTTTGCAGAGTGTCCATCTGTTCATCTGCTTGGGGTTAAAATCACGCATATCTCTGCAGTGGTTTGACTAATTCACCTAAAATTCGGCATGCATATACATCCTAGATAGCTTTCTCGATTTTATGACAGGTGGCACCACCTACATTCACGTTAACGCTCCACACATAAACCCATATATCTGGGGAACCGTTTGACCGATCCGGAAAAAAAATTTGCACAAATGTAGCCCTGGGAATGCTTTATAACATACACAACAAAAGGTGGCGCCACCTGCAACCATGTTTGCACAGTGTCTATTTGTTCATCTGCCTGGGGTTAAAATCAATCTATATCTCTGCAGTGGTTTGACTAATTCACCTAAAAATTGGCATGCATATACATCCTAGATAGCTTTCTTGATTTTATGACAGGTGGCGCCACCTACATTCACATTTACGCTCCACAAATAAACCCATATATCTTGGGAACCGTTTAACCGATCCGGAAAAAATTTTTACACAAATGTAGCCTTGGGATAGCTTTATAACATACACAACAGAAGGTGGCGCCACCTGCAGCCATTTTTGCACAGCGTTCATCTGTTTGTCTGCCTTTGGTTAAAATCACTCATATCTCTGCAGTGGTTTGACCAAATTACCTGAAATTCAGCATGCTTATACATCCCGCATAGCTTTCTTGATTTTATGACAGGTGGCGCCACCTACATTCACGTTCACGCTGTAGACATCCATGCTTATATCTCCGAACTCATTCAACCAATCAGGAAAATTTTTTTTACACAAATGTAGCCCTTGGATAGCTTTATAACATACACAAAAATAATGGCGCCACCTGCAGCCATTTTTGCACAGCGTCCATCTGTTTGCCTGCTGTGGGATAAAATCACTCATATCTCTGCAGTGGTTTGACTTTTCCACATGAAATTTTGCTTGTGTATATATTTTGGATAGTTTCAAATAACAGGTGGCGCCACCTACAATCATGTTTATGTGGCAGAGATCCATTCTAATATTTAACACATGTAACTCTATATCCCCTTGCTACTCAATCCATGCCTTACTTCACCCGTCCTTCTCTGATTTTGGCGGATACACGTAGTCGCTTGTCGACTACCCGTATTCTAGTTGATTTAAGTTGTGGTCATTCACTTGTTTCACAAGATGTTCCACCATATTCTCACAGGCCGGACCAATTTTCATATACGCGGCCATGTGAGTCCATTTTGTCGCATTTGTCTCTGTCTTATTACTTAGCCACGGTAACAATGAGTACATCATTATAATAGAATGGTTTATTTGATTTGTTGCAAAAACAGATATATGTCTCCCACCACCCTTAGGCCATCCCCTAATTTGATGGAAAAACATGTACTTTTTTAAATTATTATTGCGTTTCCGAAAACATAAATCCACACATTTGACCATGAAGAACCAATTTGAGGAAACAATCTTCAGTACTACTAAAGATTAAGGGTTTTGTTATGTTCGCACGGCAAATCGGATGATTTACATCACATGGACCTACTTTTAATTTTTTTTCAGATCTCTACAGCATTCGAAGTTTTAATTCAGTGAGTTTTGCGGTTCCGATTTATGCTCTGCTATCATATGGACCGATGACTTCTGATATTTTTGTTCCAGTACTCGTAAAATATAGGCCAAAGTTTTCGGTTTCTTTGGAGGGCCAATAATAACCAGTTAGCATTTGAAGTAAAACTGAGTTGTAAGTTTACGATTTGCTCGTGTTTAAGACCAGATGTTTCGACCTTTGAACTTTTTTTAACTTTCTTTTTTTGTTACGATTGGATCCCTGTGAATTGATGTACGACATTTCTGAAGTTATATATTAAAAACTCGGGGAGAATAATTCACAGTCACCTAATTTATGTTCTCAAGAGAGACCCTGTCAGGACCTGTTAATATGTGAAGTTTGCATTTCTTTGGTCGTGTAGTTGCAATTTATGTCCTTTAATCTGACGGACAGAAGGACAGACTATCGAAAATATGTCATTACAATTGCTCAGATGCTGAGCTAAAACACATTTTTCTTGTTGTTAGGCCACTAAAATGTCGGCTGGCTTAAACTAGGTTTGAATTAAATATCGAGTATAGTTTATCGTGGTGGTTTCATGAGCAACGTTCATACTTAGACAATCACATAATTTTCTATTAGCGACAAGGGGAAAATAACAAAATCTGAAAATTTGTTTTCACAGTTTTAATTGTAAATAATATATCTTTTTGTAATTTTTTTTTCTCAAGCCAATCTGAGCTGCACAAACCGGCTCAATCCGGCTAAATGATATATTGGCGACTGATAAACTCGGCTCGGCTTGATCTTTACTCGGCTGGCGGCGGCTATTCCCTTCAGTCACGGCGCTTCCCCTACTGTCATTCCGGATGAACAAAATGGACCATCCACAACTTCCCAGAGAACAAATCACGTGAATTTTTTACCCAGGCGCCCTCCCCCTGACACCACCAGCAGTCAGTTAGGCAGCAGAATTTCGTTTTAAGAATTAGATAGTTTATACATAATAAGTATTTGCTTCAAATTTTGTAGATTCTACATTCACACCACTATCAATACCTTTTATATTACATAAGGAATGATGTTAATAGTTAGTTGTAATTGTGGTGTATATTTTTTGTTGATTCTGTATACGTAAGTCGTGAAGTAAGGTCCACACCTTCGCTGATTATATAAGTGATCTGGCTAATTTAATTCATCTAATGTTACATCATGAGAAATCAAACAAGTTAAATCATATGATTTTCTATATGAAAGAGTTGAATAAAGACACAAATTTAGGTGATAATAAGCGAACAGAGCTCGTCCGCCATCACATATAAGAAAGGGTACTCCTGAAAAATGAATTGGCACAAAAATAGGACGTCGAAGATGAACTTGTTGTTTTAAACCCGAAAACTAGGCGATGAAAGTGAACTGGTTGTTTTAAACGTAACTACGTAATTATTTGGTTAAAGTGCGTTAATTCATTCAAATGTTTGTATTAATATATGTGTTACTTTTTTACTGTAATACAGAGAAATTGCCTTTGAAAAGGTGATGGTAACCGCAAAATATTGTGTTTGTAGAAAAAATTGATTGTCCTGTGTCAGCAGGAACAATTCCTCATATTGCTTGGGTTTCGGGCAAAAGCATATTGTGATTTCAGGGATAAGAAATTTCAAAAAGTTTTGACAAAAAATAATAATCACAAGAAATGATTATTTGAGTATGTAGTGGCCATGTTTTCTTTTCGGTACAAGTTGCTCATCGTTTTTTTTTTGTGTTTGGAGGTACCTGTCTCCATTTTTTAATGCTGACTTCTATCTAATTCTTAAACATAAGTCTGTACATCTGCAGATTTTGCATTTCGGTTTGGGACTAATTGACAGGGCGGAAAGAACAATGCATGGATCTCCCTTGTGAATAGAACAGTTCACACCATAATAATCGATATTGGTTTATCTTATTGTCACCTCTAGACAAGTGACTATTATTATCCGGAGGGGAGTGACTTTAATCAGATATACAATGTTAAAGGCCATACTGCTGCATGTCTCAGAAAACAATACAATTGACTTACAGCTATACAGGAGGTTAAATACGATGCACACAGTGGTTATACAAGTTTTCTGGGTCCAAACACCAGGATTGGCACAGGGCCAAGAATAAGACTAACGAGAGCGCGGATGACGCGGATTTAAAACTTCGAGTTGGATGCACAATGTAATACCAAGCGCTCATTGGTCTGATTTCTATCGGGTGTCCTGTGCGAGCCCTGGTTGTGAGACCAGAGATTCTAGATATACAAAGCAGCGACTAAAACTAAGGACATCTGAAACGACTCTAGTCTAAAACGACTGCCTGCCAACAACTTTATAACACTTACACTCTCCCACTCCTGTTTTGTAAATTTTAATATATACATCATTTAAATATTAAGTCCCGTTAGGCTGTATAGACTGTAAGTGCAACGCTACATGTTACCATCATCTGTCTATATACCGTTGATGTTCGGAAACACGTTTACATCCATTGGGTGTAACAGTGTTGCCTCATGTGGTCTATCTAGAGGTACGCAACAATAATCGATAATAACATTTTGGAGACTCTTATTCGTCGGAGAACAAATATGACCCCCGCTTCCTCCGGCGTAGTACTTAACAACATGATGTACACCGCAAAAGGCAACACATAAGTCACATCAGGCATTTTCGTTAAATGTATCGCAGAAGTATACGCAGACACCCACCCACAACAGCTCGTATACACACATTCGCCATGCATTTCTCAGTGACTTCGACGACTGCCCTGGATATTTGACATGGCATGCAATGCTCATCCTTTGATCCTCACCAGACTAATATTTCAAAACATAGTTTATATGTTTCCGTCGAAATTAAAGGTTAAGCATAAATTCAATATAACTTTACACCTTATGCTAAATATGCTGTACTATGAACAAAAATTTAAAGTCAGATACATAACTTTATTTTAATTTGATATATCTGTCTCAAATCAAATTCAGAGGATTCAAGTATAGTCGCAAGGAACACCGATAAAGTTGGATAACATTATCTATATTTCAAAATATCGTGGTATTTGCACGGGTGATAAAAAAACTATTTAGCTCCCTCAAACAATGATCAAGAAGATGATTTTCCTCCATCTGCATACAAAGAGGAAGGTAAATTTTCTACCTTTGTAAATTTTAATGAAATTCTTTTATATCCAGCCATGTTTAAATCTGACAAAAACTTCTGGTGACTCTATTCCCAGGGCAATTTCACAATAATTAAAAAAAAAGATGATCTGTTCATGCAGCTCTGGAATGACACGTGTCAATGAAACTCTTGTTCACTCTTTTTCTGATACGTAAGATGCTTATATGGGAAACATTTAAAAATAATATGTCATATATATGAATAGATCATAATTAGGGTTTCAATAATGAACTTTTGAATCTGAATTATATTATATTCTGATAAGAGGTTCATGATTATGCAACTATCCCAGTGGGCATATGGATAATTTAGAAAACAATGTTGCTAATTTTTTTTTTCAAAATCAATTATTGTATATGCTTAACATTGGAAAGAATAACTCCAGACTGTTTCAGGAATTGACATCTGTCATAGTTCTTATTGACCAGTGCTCATGTTTTTCTGTGCATAAAAGTAGTTTGCTTAAGTATTCAGTGTCGGGCATTACCTAGTTTTGGTCCCTCTTTTCCAAATAGCTGGGCACACCACTGTTCTGGAGGGTTAATTCTGCAATATTCCTGATAAATTGTCTGTTTGGACCGAGAGGAAACAAAAGAGTCAAAACAGCTACTGAGCGACATAGTTCACAGGTTTAAGTTGCTTTTATAATTGAATTGTATTAATATATCTCGGGACAGCTTATACACACATAAAAAAAAGGGGATATCACTCCTGTGGCTACATTAATCTGAGTTATTTTACAAAATTAATCACTCTTTACGTATTAACCTGCAAACTCGGTTTTACTGTGAAGAGAGTAACTTGGTTTGGTGCTTATTTAAAAGACCGCCTGAAAATTGTACAATTTCAATGGTCAAAGGTGAAGTCGTATGGAAATGTCTGCATTTGTCCCATCTATCTTCCTTTATAACATGATTTTTCATCGGCTAAGACCCACAAATTACTGGCTACACTACTATGTTTTGTCATGGCACGACTGTAATGATTTTCGGTACCGGTACGTGAAGACATGTGTGGTACATGAAATGTTATGTAAGTTGTAATGGTTGATATGATGAGTGTCCGTTTTGCTAGTTTCGGCCGCCATCTTTACACTTTGCACCATACAGTTTTAAAGCATGTGTACTCTAATCATTTTACTATGAGACACATTTTTTTAAAATTCTAGTGGTATTTCCCCAGTTTTTTTCCTAAAATTTCAGAAGGACAAATGTCTGTGAACAGTTAATTACTTATTATACATAAAAACAAAAGAGAAAAACGAGTTTCAAGTTTTATTGAAAAGAATTTACCTTCATATCTTTGTGTTTAACACCATATGATATTGAAAACAGAAAAGTTTCCTGAACGACTCATCGTAGATTCTACATTTCCACGACTTTCAGCCGGTTTCAAAAGAATTTAAAATCTTAAGATCGTGTCAGGTATACGATGACACCAGTTTCACCCAATCTGAAAATATAAAAAATTGAATCTGAATAGGTAATTTTACGAGTGAATGTAATAAACGTCCCAGTTTTAAGAACTTTGCGTATGGTGGTGAGGGGACATTAAAAGACACAAATTAAAAACCAGTACTGCACTTTTTTTTCAATATTAATGACTAAACACTGACAAATTTCCATACTTTTTGCGAACTTGTAAAAGTAGAAAGAAAATAAAGTGTTCGTGATAAATGTATAGTAAACGCAAGCATACAAGCTGACGTTCATAGCGAACGGTTATTAAGAGTACATGTAATAACATTGTGAACAAAACGTATTTTTTAGTACGGAATATTAAGGTTTTAAGTCAGATCTGAAGACATTCTATTTTAAAACTATTTCTGAATTTAGCGATATATAAATGCTATGCTATGTTTAACTGGTCATATATTATGTGTGTGTATGTTTTAATATCATAGTCTATTGTATAACCAGCGCAGTAGAGATCTTTTTATGATGATTAGCCCTATATAAAAAATAAACTATCTATCTATCTATCTTGATTCTGTACGTCGTTGAGACTGAGTCAGTGGCTGATACGCCATCAGGTTTCACTAACTGTGATATACAGATAAAAGTTACACAAAGCCTTACTTATTTTCTCCGGTTTCCTTGGTCCGCCACCTTCACTCCAGCTCTGACAGTTGCTGTGACCTTGGTTTTACTGACTCCACTGGGTACGCTGTACCAGTCTTTGGATTGAGGATTGGTCTTCGTCAGTCCCAGTCTTCTCTCTGCCATATGTTGGGCTGTCTTTTCAGCACGAGCTGTGTTCTTGCTCGGAATCACGGAAACTAACCGAGCTCCTGGATGGCTTCGTTTAACTTCTCCCAGCCTCCTACTCGGATCTCCTGAACATCCTATCTTAACGTTACGTCTTCCTTCCTGCATCACGTAAACAGACGTACATGGCCGACACACGCCTGGTTTGGTAGCAGCACCTTTAATGACGTAACAGATGATATGTAATTTATTTTAGGTAGAAAAAGAAAAAAAAAATAATGGTGAAATGCTACCAGACCATTGTACTTTACAATATACCTTTTTCACGAGCACGCACATCGCGCTTAACGGTCGTCTGCTTTGTTCGGTCCCTATTTGTCAGAATTGCGAGTTTTGTCAAATGAAAATTAATGTAAGATAGAGATTGAGACAGTTGGCTCTTTATTAAAGAAATGGCAGAATGTTTTACATTTAGTATTTGATAGTTGACAAAATATGATTTTTGTTAATATAAAACAAGACCCGAACACTCAGTGTCATTCATCGCCGGAAGGTGGCACAAGCGAGATTGGAACAGTGTATTACCCAGCGACTATTACCTCGAGGAAATACACCCCACCTTTCCTGAAACTACAGGCAAATACGCAGGGGCGGGGGGTATATCCCCCCATCTTTTCGGCAAGTGGGGATGGTCAAAGTAATCATCCAACCTGCTTTTCAGAGAAAAATATTAGTATATTGCAGATGAAATATTTTGATAATTAGAACTATATACTTTGGTTCCATTTATGAGTTTACAATGAAATATTAATCTAAACCTGGTTTAGATTTAGCTTCAGCGTGGACGTTTTGATAACACTCCTATCGTCAAACAGAAATAAAATGGGTACAAATAAGCAAACGTGAAAGCTGCTGCTTAACTTGTTATAATAATCATATACAGCATAAATAAAGCGCCCGATTCATATTCTAAAAACATGCTCTAAAGGCGCCGTAATGCAATTTAGGTCTTCGGCTTTACCAGGAAGCCAAACATGTTGTTTGTTTTTATCAGGCTAAGACCCAAAGATTACATAAATAAGATACACGTAGGTCTAAATAAAATGGCAAGTATTAGCGACTGTATGTCTCGTATTTGTCCAGCTGGTTTTATATTAAACCGTAGGAGAGTGTGACAGGGTGACACACACAGACGGTAAAAAAATTCTTTTTACAACCACGTGTGGTAGGTTGCATGTGTCCAGCTGCAGCCCGTCAGTTGGCCCTAGAGCTGACAACCCAGGCAGTGATAACACTGTTCCCACATGCAGATGGGCAGCCCAATAATGGATTTGATACCATGCACTTTATGGCCCATCGGCAGATGGGCTTGGCCAAATAACCGATTTTAATTTTTGTAAGTAATACGTTTTTATTTTATTATCTTGATGACTTTTTCGTTATATACCAGTAGCATTAGTTCTCGCAGTTAGATGTAATGGATAACACAGGCTTTCGCGAACTGCGTGATGCACACATCAGTATTGCCTTGTCAAGCAATAGGTCAGGTATCATCACCAACCAAAGGTATGACGACATTCTGAATCGTTTGCTATATACCCACATGTTCCAGTAGATCCTCACTTCAAGTTCTACGTAAAACATAAAGGGTTAAAAATTATGGATTTGCCTGCTCTTGGGGTGTCCATCATTCTTGTCATTCTCTCTAAAGACATTCCAGCTGGCGCCTTTGTCCAAATTTTGCATGTAAATAAAAATCATAGGACCACCATATCAAACATTTGACAGCCCAAACACTTTGTCGCCATCTATGACTCCATTGTCAAGAAACCCACAGAGGAAACTAAGGATCTAACCCGATACTTCACCAGCAGTCAACACCCTAGGATGCTTGTGATGAACGTCCACAGACAGACAAATGCAAGTGACTATGGCATTTTTGTCCTGGCCTTTGCAAAGACACTACTCTCCGGCAATGACCCCTGCAGCCAAAACAACATTTACCCTCGGCATCATCTCTGTGATAACCTGATAAAAGGAGTACTGCCGGACTTCTCTGCTGCTCTCATCCCCAGAACGCCTACACTTCTGTACGAATGCTAAGTAGAGAGCTTATCAATAAGAGACTTCTGCAAAACAAACTTTGACAAGATGTGTTATTGTGGTGATAGTGCATGATTGTGATTGACTCTGAGATCTATTGACTCTGAGAGAGTGTTTGCTACATATATAACTATTCTATTTTTAAAATGTATATGGTAACCTTGATATATATGTGGTTATTTAAAAATGAATTTGAGAAAATGATTGTGTACCATATATAATTGCTCTTTAGAAAACTGTATGGTACCATGGAAGTCACATCTGTATGTAAAGTTAATACGATTTTTTTTCGCAACAGCTGCAATTACTCTTTGGTAAAAATTGAACCTCATTAAACTCTTACCATCACACAGATGCAATGTAGACTAATTAAGAATTAATTGTGTGTAAAAAATATATAATAGGGTATGGAAAGACTAAATGCACATCTATGTAGCTTTCTATGCACAGCTATGTAATTTTGATGATAAAATTATTGATGTAAGGCTGTGATAGTGATTTATGTTTCAATAAACACATTTAAGTTCTGAGAAATATTTGTCTGAGTACAAAAGTCATCAAGATAATAAAATAATTACGTTTTACTAACAAAAACTAAAAAGAGTTATTTGGCATAGCCCATCTGCAGATGGGCTAGAAAGTGCATGGTATCAAATCCTGCAGATGGGCAGCCCAATAACGGATCCTCATATGGGCCAAGCCCATAGGCAGATGGGCCAGATCCGCAAACGGGCTCCAACATATATAATACGTGCTGTGTGGCACTGTGGACCAGACCAGCGCCTGTCACATGCTATAATTAATAACCGGGATATGTCCTAACCCTTGTAAGGTCAGACTGACACAGCTTTCTCGCCATTAATGCCGACACGTCACAGAATAAATAAAGTTAGGTTAAAAAGAAGACCTGTTTATCAATAAATCATCAGTAACAAATCTATCATTATACAGCAAAACTGTTTACATAAAAATTATTTTTTTTTTATTTTATTCGGACTGTGCTGTAATGAAATGACCCCGGCCAGACACGAGGTATACTGGCACAGGGCGTTGCCAGCATGGGAGGCCATCTTGGTTAAGGGCCACATTGAGGTACTTTAATACTTTTATATCTCCATTACTCTTAAACACGCTTACGGTTAGTGTCTGGTTAATTTTTGATAAATATCCTAATTACCATTATTATTATGCCAGAATATATATATATAACTGTGTTTGTTTGTATGTAGTTAATGATCGGTAAACATGTATTGGGTTGCCATGAATTAAATACCAAGTTATATAATAATGGGTTATGTATGTTTTAATCAGCGTTGCATTAGATACTTCGCAGGAATAATCCACTGTACTGGATGACGGTTCTATGATTTAGTTATTCGCAGTTAGTAATTTAGCTGAATTTAGCAATCTTGAACGGAACCTCATGAAATTTTCAGGGCACCTCGGGAATGGGCCTATGAAGAATCGAGTAGATTTTGGTGTGTGTCCGTCACATGATCCGGATCCAGGAAGGACTTCCTGATATAATCACAAATATGCAGTCACATATGCCCGACTGAACATGGGAATATGGGCCAAATCAGTGAATGCAAACGGGGGAAAATATGCACCAATGAACCTTGGAATATGAGACAAAAAATGAATGAAAACAGGGGTTGCGCAGTATCCTACATAAAGCTTCCTCCACATGGCGGAAGCCGGCACTCATGACACTGCACATTTCTAGCTGTTTATATTTATCCTTAGTAGAGTGAATGCTTATGTATCATATTATCTAGTTTAGTTATTCAAATGTTGCATTTAGTTTGAATAACGGTGTATTCCTGCCGTATTATGTAATTACACACTTGTATTAGTTTATCGTTAACTAAATTATTACGCATAACACAGAAACTAAATAGAATACATATAAGTTTTTATAGAATAATCTTAAATTTGTAAACTGATATATTTCTTATCTTAAAACTTGTTGCTATCAAGATGATTCATATTTCTTTGTGATCTTTATTCTTAATCTGTTTTATATATTTGCAAGGTTCTTTCTCCGTTCCTGTTTATAAAGTAAATAAATGTGTGACCCATGCATTGTCTTTTGGGCCCGAGTACCATTATAATAGTATGTATGTGTACCTACCATGACAAGCTCTCTGGGTAGGCCTTGGGCCACACGTCTTTCCTCGTCCACGTCCAGGCATTTTGCCTGTCAACTGCAGCTTGGCTTTACTATGCATTTGCTGAAAAGATAAACCTTGTTTAAATATTACAACAATGACATGACGTGCTCCTCGTGACCTTTGACATTTCTCAGGATGTAAATACCGCATGTCAAGGAGAAGAGATAACAGTTACGCGTAGATTTGTTCCGCGTATTTAGGCCTTAAATAAAGACTCGATTCAAGTAACATTTAGTACTACAAAGATTTACACTTTTAAGATACAATACTTTATCAATCCTTTGTAAGGGGGTAAGGGGGTTTGGTAAGGCCCTTTGGGGGTATTTGACTGTGCAATTAATGACTTCTTGTCATAATAATGACTACGAGAGTGAGGCTGTACATCGCTGTTCAGCTGGACGCTATAAAAATGGACGCCGACAGCTAGTCGCTAATTCAGATGGACGTCATTTACTTAGACGCTTTTTGAACAGTATAAGAATCCTACTGGGATCATCATACAACACAGGAAATTATAATCCACCCTAAAACCATTGTTTTTGGTTGTTAAATTATGCAGTTTTGTCAATTTCGGAACTAATGAAATGCCTATCTTGGCATTGTATGTATCGGCCTATGTCTACCGTATGGGATGACATTTACCATTAATGGACGACATTGGTACAATTTAAGACCCTGAATAGCAAATTGTTAACGATAATTGTTTTCTATAAATGTTTTTGTGTATATGTGTTTTTTAAAACCACAAAATGCTTCAGCACGCACTGATTTATAGCTTCAAGGGGGCTACTGGTCTAGACGACACCCACCTGGGCAAGCGGTACGATCACTTTATTTTATTTTCCATCTTTAAATATGACAATGAGCACACCAGAAGGAGAGAGTACAAATTATAAGTAATAATAATTATTTTTCATTACTTTTAACTATCTTTTATGCTTGGTATATACGAAGCTTTCCAGCGGCATGACGTTATATAGACTTTTTTTGTAGGGTCACTCGATATTGCGATAATAAACATATTATGCATGGTACTGTATATTGTTATATCATTATGTATATATGTGGTTTTTATTCTCAATGACTGAACAATCTTATGATTTTAGATACCAGTGCAGACATGATAAACTATTAAATAATAATGTGAACTACACACATATAAAATCAGAAAAAACGGTGCTGTTTCCCTGAGCTTAATCAAATTTGCCGGTAGGTACCGGGGAACAAAGGCCGTTTGCAGATTTGTCATGTAATAAATGCTAAAAATAACAATTACCTTAACTTGAGGTCTTCTGCTAATTGAGCAGATCTGTGAACATCAATAAAGCAGTATGTTTATTCAACTTTAAAAAAATCTTTACACATTTATGTAAGAAAAAAATTATATCCATTCCGAATTCCCGATTCCTGACAATCGCACATATATGGGACATATTTACAAATACATGCTGAATCACAAGGCAGTATAAGTGCTACCATCTACCGTCAGATAAGTGTATCTTTTAAGCACCCGTACACTCAGGGCATACAACTTTACTATTGAATCTAGCGTATTCTATCTGGACAAACAGGACGGTCCTTGATAAATCTCGATGGACACCTGAATTTAGGTCGCTGCGACGTATATTCTCCGAGTATTGGGGCTTGTTTGTGCACGGCAGAATATTTTTTTAAAAATTATACAAAATAGTCCAGTGGTTAAGCTCCCATATATGGAGGAATTGTGCAATAAATGAAAGAAGCATGAAAGTTGGCAAAAGTATTCTTTGGAGCTTATTGATGAATTTCAGATATAGGGCCAAGCTGAAAATAAGTTATCTTGGCCAAAATCCAAGATGGCGGCCAAGATGGCCGCCAAATTAGAAAATGTCAATAACTTGAGTTAAAATGTCCCGAGAAAGCATTGCAAGTACTTAATATTATGTTTTTTTGGACTGAGAAATTCAATTTTTGAGGTTCCAACCCTCTCCAGGTACTCATTAGCTTGTTTTTATCACGAATTTGGTAATATTTCCTTTAATCAAACAGTTCAGCTGCATATTGAGAAGAATTGAAATGAAAACCTGGAAAGAAAAATGAAACTATAGGCATAATAATTTTCCAGACCATACCCTATATGTTTAGATATGGGGCCGAGCGGAATTCACAATATCTTGCTAAAACTTCAAGATGGCCACCGAAACATGAAATACCAATATAGTCGGTTATATTTGTCCTGGAATGCATTGCAAGTGCACTGTTTCTATGTTATAAGCGTCGAAAAATTTATTTATAAAGGTTCCAGGTCTGTATCATGCATGTGTGAATGAAGCCTGATTTTGTTGGTATTGAAATTGTGCTAAAATTACTTTTTTTTACCAGCACATCTAACGGTAAAACGTATTTGTTGATTAATTACCCTGCCGAAATTTAATATATTTGTTAATTTTAAGTATTTGAAAACTATGTCTCCTTCAATGTAATGAATAGGACAGTCAATTGGTAAAACGCTCGAGCTCTCTTCACTGGCGACCAAGTTTCCGTCCCCGATGTTGCTATGAGAGTGGATTGTTGTGGTCCAAACAGAGTCGGTTGTTTTCTTCGTGTCCTCTAATTCCATCCACCACTTCGCCATCCGAGCCACGGAAAGTGGCTTGTAGTAGTTATTATAACAAGTAGTACAATCAATGTAAAAGAAATTTTATTTGTTTATAAGTTGCGGCTCTTTTGCCTTGAGGTGACGGTGCAGCTTTAAGACTCTTTGCTTGCATGAAGACAGAATCTGTACATATTTAGCGGCTCACCACATTATGCTGTATGCTACGCTTTCTTTTAAAGTGATAGATTTAGGCCTGTTGTTATCACTTTCTACTGAATGAGAAAGAAGAAAAATGCCCTTTTCCTCCAAAATATAAAAGAAAACATTTAGGCAAGGTTATAAAATTTGCTGGCAATATTACAAAAAAAATAATGTAATAAACTGATCTGTTCAGTAATAATATTCAGAAGTAGTCTATCCTCATTAATATATGTTCACTTGATGAAGCTAATGGTATGAAATATAAGTTTTCCAAGTATTCTGCATTTGGGCATAAAACTGGCATAAAGGGAAAGTACAAATTTTGCCAGAGCTCAGAAGCTGAAAGCACAGCAAAGTTACAATCACCAATAAAGTCGATAAAAAACTCAAACCAAACTTGGAACTGAATTTTTAGGTAATCAAGTTAATGAAGAAAGAATGCATGTCTGGAACCTGAGGGTGCATTTTATTTTTCAACCTTGTTTTGTGAATTAGACTTTCTATCTTCCGTCTTGCTGTACCATTTTCTAAGCATCAATCCATGAAAGATCAGCTAGCTTGAACCTGGCAGCACCGACATACATGTGGTGAATATTTCTAACAATATATGCATGTACTACATGAATCTACAAATGTGCATAATGTCAGCAAATGAAAGTATTTTGTTGACACCAACGCAGTATGTAAAGTGAATTTTAATGGCAACTCGTTGGGAAGGAACAAGTTTTATATCACAAAAATTACATCACAGCAAATGGCAGTGATACTTTACTGACACGTGTCGGTTCTTTCCTACGATCATGCAGTCTGAAGTCTGCATCGTCACCATATCACAAATTTAGTAATCTGCATGAGTGTTATTTCATGCATTCATCACCATAGTACAAAGGCAGCATACAGCAACATGTTGCGCACGTCTAATGTGTGTGGATTCTGTTTTCTTGCCAACATACAGTCTGAAAGCCATCACTTCATGGCAAAAGAAGCTTAAAATTCATATAGCACACAGGTGTGAGCTTCTACATAAGCGCGTATCTTGTCATGCACGCATGTACACTAAATTCATTATAAATAAAAGTCTTTCCTTTTAAACAGACATGGTGATCGAATACTTTTAACTAGAACATGTAAATTTACTTTCAGCAGAATTATTTGATTTTTTATTGCACTAATCAAGATTTACATGAATGTTAAGTTGATGGTAAAATTAAATATCATGTTTGTAGATTTTCGAAAACCCTACATATTCTTCACTGATATATGAAGCTCCCACTGATACCAGACAGGATACCTAAGTTTCTTTCATCCCTTACCTCGGCAAAGCAGTTAACACATTCGTTAGCATGCAAATAAAGGGATTTCAAACAGAGGAAGTCAGATATTAAATATTAATATAATAAAAACCTACCCCAGCAAATGACACTTTCATTTGAAAGTGCAGTATTCAGCAAATTTTATCAAGTTTACCGTTGGGTGTACTGATGAAAAAGGGACTTTTAGTACAATATCAGTAGCTACACACAAGGAGGAATCTATACAGCTGACAGGTGTGAGCTTCTTACATAGGTCTGTATCCTGCCATGCACGCATTCAGTCTAATATAAAAGTTATAGGCAGGATAAACTTTATATTATATGGATTGTCTAATTTATTTTTATTATAATATATAATTAATATGGATTATACAGTTAATTGTAATTACTAGTTATAACAATGACAAGGAGGAATTCACCCACCTTGGATGGGCCATTATAACCCAATAGGAATAAGAATGATGTTGTTTAAACCTGGGGAGCCAGTGGAGATAGCCGAGCGTTTTACCACTCAATTGTCCATTCCATTACATTGAAACAGACGTTGGGCTCAAATATGTAAAATTAATATATATGTTAAATGTCAGCACAGTTAGATTTATGCGTTTGATATTTTCCAATTGCCCTAATAAAGGTTTACATGAATGCTGATCGTAAAACCTAAGTAGAATTGTAGGACAATTTCAATATAAACAAAACCAGGATTCATTCACAGAGTCATTTTACAGACTTTAAACCCTTATAAATGAATTTATCGACCCCAAAAACATAGAAATAGTGCAATTGGAAAGCATTCTAGGACAAATAAAACCAAATGTAATGATATTTTATAATCTGGCGGCCATCTTGGACGCCATCTTGGATTTTGACCAAGATCGGATGAATTCCGCTTGGCCCTATATCTGAAAATGTTAAGTATGGTCTGGACAACAATTATGCCAAGTTTCATGCTTTTTTCACTGTTTGCACAATTCTTCTCTTAACAGCTGGACTAAAAGCTGCTGTATCAGAAAGACTAATGCATTTGTTGCCATCATTTATGCTATGCATGTTGACCATAGGCATTTTCATCAGTTCCAGACGACTGGTGGCGCCACCTGTATTTTTTAAATTTGATGCATTTTTTTCCCTTTATGTCAAATTCAAAAATGGTTCCCTCTAGTGTCGTGCATCTAGTGTTGTATGTTTATTAACCTAGGAATGTTTTGTCAGTGACTGAAGACTGATTGCTTTAGGCCTATCTCTATTTTATTTTCTCATTTTACGCATTTTTCTTCCATTTTTGAGACATTGAAAGAGAAGCAGAAGGAAACAGTTCGAGAAGGGTGCACAGCGGGCTGGTGGCCTGGGGCCACCTGGTGACCCAAGGCCACCATTCGCGATGGAAATCTGCCACTTGCGTTGAATTTACGCTTATATCTTTCTCAGAAATAGGTTTTATGGAAAATCCTTATACATGATCTATACATAATATCGATGACATGTGCAGAGGGAAAACTGAGAAGAAAAGTTGCAAAGAACAGGCCGTGCATGTTGACAGAACACCCGAGTGTCTAAAAATACCGTAGCACCATATTCAAATTACGCCGAGTCAAAATAAAATTACAAAATAATAAAATTATATTGAGCGACCTTGACCAAACATTGAAGCTCATGCTGACGAACATGGGCCATAGGAGGGCCGTGAGGAACGGCATTCTCATCAGTCTTGATATAAAAAGAATGGAATGAATGAAACTATTGAATGTACTGTTTAAAATGAAAAGCAATCCTTCCTTGAAGAAAAATGATCATAGCCCGTCCGGCTATTAAGCAAATAGCCTTTTATGTTTTTCCTTTTATGTATACTAAAACGATATTAGGTTATATTTTAAGTTTTAATACAAAAGTTGCAGTTACAAATTAACTTATATCAAAGTATATGTTACTAGTATGGCTACACAGCAGAATGCATTATAAAGACATGACATTTAGCTCTTTAATCCTTTGTCCTTGGCAGTCATGCATTTATTGTGACAGTGTAACATAAATTAAATTGTCTATCTTATACAAGTGGACTTTCTAGATGCATGTAAACTAATAAGGTTGAGGCATTTACTTATCATATTGTATAGTTGCCTTGACGAAGGTAAATTTGTTTGATTATTGATGTTTGCACACCTATCTGTTTGCTTTTTTTTCACTACCTCCTTAACGCTCTTCAGATTAACCATGCTTGGTAATTTCTACCATCGCTTTGAGAACGGACCCGTTTTCTTCAGCCCAAGTTCGGTCTCCACCGCCCTCTGGGCGAACATTTCAGCCTTCGCCGTATTCGTACATTTGTATTTTGCAATTAGCCCTGTGCCTGGGTATTCCTTTTTAACCTCGTTAATTTGCTTTTCAGGGTTTAATTGAACATCTGATCTTGATCTCATTCCCTGTTTTATTCTTTCTTTTCATTATGTAAATCCAGTTGTTATTTTCACATTCTCCTGTTTTGGTTGCAATGTCTGAAAGATGAAGAAAAGATATATTTTATATTCAAATGCTTAAAAGTTTTATTGTTTTTTTTTTCAAAAACAAATTATGTTATGTTTCTCGATGATAATTTGTTTCTTTGCTGTTTGTAGAAGGAGCACTATCTTTTATATTATACTTCCCATTTGGAATACTGCGGTCGTCCATTCAGTCCAGTTACGGTCATTCGGAAACAGAAGTTCAATACTACCTGGCTCGGTATGCTATAAATAACTAAATGTGTCTTAAGGCTGACATTAAATGTATTTATCAATACTGGTCCAACTGTTTAGGCATATACAAGACCTATATATTATCTACAAAATCGTCATACGTTTATCAAATGAGTATCATTTAATCAATATCATTTTACAAATGCAGCTGAGCAAGATATTATGGACTCCTTAAAGAAATTATTGATTGATATACTTTAACTTTCAACAGAAATCAAATATGACATCAGTGTAATTATACGGAGACGTAAGAGACGTATCTCGGGTCAAACTTTTATAGTCTAAATGCTAAATCGCCATTATAAAGACGGAAGGAGAAAATGAAAAGTCAGCCATCATCGATTTGCACAGGTTATTACCGCATGCCTTAATAATACCAAGGGCTGAGGCTTGATTTTCCATAATTTTCCATTTAGTCATGACTATTTAGCTATCAGATACTTGACTCCAATAGTAAATTGGCATAAGATACTCTTACCCCTCTACACGAACCCTTTTAAATGCCTGCTGCACTTGTCACAATGCTATATCCTGTCTATAAAGAGGGCGCACAAACTAAATACCTTATCTGCATCTACTCATGATTATTTATACATTCTTACGTCTAGCGAATCACCTGTGATGACGCGAGGACTTAGTCCTATCAATATTTATCAGCTATGTAGATAGGAACATAATGTAGGGATTTCCCGGAGGCATTGTAATGTCTCTCGGGGCGTCTATCGGTAAAGTTTGAGGATATGCGCAAATCTGACACCCTTTTTCAGGTAATTATTTTCCATCATTATTCTTGCTTGGTTTCAAATATTTTCTTTCCTGAGATTAGTCCATTTGCGTTATTTTTCCATTTCGGTTTATGATGATTAGAATACATGAATGCATAGACTCTATAAAGATTTTGTCAGTTTTTTCTAAGAACTGTAATTATAACAATATCGTTACCATGCTTATTGTACGACCTGTTATTGTGAATACGCTCTAGTCATTTAGGCTACGGCTGACGGGTAAAACATTTTAATTAAAGTCAGGGAAATCATTACTATGTACACGAATCTTGTGACAAGTCATTCATTCATCTGTGCATGAGTTTTATCAGTGTCATTATCATTAGTATCTCTACCGACGAGTTTGTTTGAGTTTTTAATTCAACTGACTCGAGAGGGAATACAGTGGTATAGGGACCCCCCCCCCCCAACACACACACACACAATCGTCAGGTAAAGGCACACGTACTTGTTGGTCTGGCCTATAACGCGCTTTTTTGGTTTCCCCAAATCTTACTTCTGGGAAACACGAATACAGTGAACTCGTGCATGCTGTCGGACATAAATAGCAACATAGGGTTAACTCTTTACATGTAAATACGATAGCAAACTTTTCCATATATATATATATAATGTTGATTTCGTTGATGCTGTAATCATGGTCACTGGTATCAGAAAACAATCATTAAATAATCCAGATGGAAATTTCAATTAAGAACATCACCTGATTAATGTTTTTAACCATCCGTATACAACGTAAACAATTTTTCAGTATCCCATGTGATAGAGAAACTCTCGCCCAAATTTAATACTCCATAGATGCTAAAGGTCAAGGTTACACAGAAGATGCAAGTGATCTAATAAGTGTCCGTCTTCACGACTCTTGGAAAATCTGTACAACGCTCAATTCTTAACTGTTTAAGTTGGTGAGTTCCAAAGAGAAGTTCCTGTCAGTGGATGCAACACAATAGAAAATAAAAGACTAAATGAACATAAATTGTATTGTATCATGTATATGCTAAACGTTGTTTATTTTAAATTTTATGTATGAATAGATGTGTCTGTCCATGCACCTACTTCAATCCTTTAAACCTTTCAGAGCTTTTAGAGATTGCATAAGAGCATTCATATCAGTGTATTGGGACATATCGAGGTTTCTTTTTTTAGAGAGACATTCCTGGAAATCTTTGACAAAACTTTCTTGTCTAGGAAAAAATGGGAACTTTAGCTTAAATATCCACTTAAGCGCATCTTTTTCCTTCAGAGGGAGAATGGATTGTAGAAGACACAACCACTTTATAATGTCATTTGTTTAGTCTCATTTAAATTGATAATGTTTTCTACTATTTCTCTGCGTTTTTCATACAAAATTCTTTATAACCTTTAATATCAGGAAAGGTCATCATACAGGTAAGGTGTAGTTTCTTAATGAATGTTAACAAAATATAAACTCAAAATACAGCGTAATTCGCGAAAAGCAGATTTATTCAGTGGAACTTCACAGGCTTATCAAGAAAGCTGATATATCAGAGAATTTCATAGTAACTGAAATGAAAACATATAAAGATTCAAATGGTTCAATCATACTTCAGATTGTTTTGTGAAAGCTGAGGTACCTATTTTGAACTAACCAAATGGTCGCACTAACTTTCTTTTATCCCAATGTCTTGTGCAATGAAAAAAAGTAAATTACAGTGAATTTTAAGTAAAAAAAATTTTAATCATATCCCTTATTCTCTACAGAAACAGTTGGAATTTGATAACATTGTCCAAAACCCTCCTGATTTGATGACGATCGAATCCAAAGATGCAAGCGGATATCTGAGAAAACCATGCCTTCATGGTAGCTTCTGAAATTAAAAAAAAACATTCAAACTCAGATATTTTTACTATTTCGATTAGAAATCTGAACATGTCATATAAGTATATAAATATGTGTATGTATGTATGTATGTATGCGTTAAAGTGAATAAGCAAATTTATTAAATGCACTTAGTTCCTGTAACTTTCAGCAAATACATGATATTTCTAATTCACTCTTGGAACTGTTGCTTTAAAATAAATGTTGATATAAAAAAAATATATGGAATACGAAGCTGTCAAAATGGTATTATTGCGCTAAAGACTTTTTAAAGCATCAGAGAATAACGCTTCCTTTGGTCATAACAAAGGACATTTCGAGTTCATTGCCTTCACCGATGGAGCTGGTTTTATAGGTGAAGTGTAAGGTTGTGAGGGACCGTATATGTCTTCCCAACTTTTATTTATACATAAATCATTTACCTTGTTTAGTTCCTTTGGTTGGACTTGCTAACAGCCTGGTCCACCACACCCGTAATTTTATGGGTTCTTGCCCCCTGGGGGTTCGTGTACCAGTCAGATTGACCATCCACTTTCTTCATCCCGAGCTGATGTTCACCTGCTGCCTGCGCTGCCCGCTCAGCATCCTGTTTGTTGTTTACCTCAACTCTGTGTATAAGCTTCGCATTAGGTCGAGTTTTCCTCACCTGGTAGAGTCTATCACCAGGATCGACGGCAGCCCCTATTTTGTACTCGTCGCCATCTTGCATTACGTACACCTTGCCCGGTCCACTGGATTCCTGTTCGTAGGCCATCGTTGGAGAACAGCTCGGAGTTAGTTGATGCCCTACGATTCAGATACTGAATGAATGGTGACGTCTAGTTCCACGTCTATTTAATGGCTTTCGGTTCGGTAATCCTAAGACTGCCGACGTGACTAACGGGATTTTACAGCTGACCTCAGACCAAAGGTAGTTTTGGTTTCGTAATCGTAGTTTGTACTGGTATTGATATACATTATACCAAAAAACTCGAAACGTTTGTTGAACACCTGAGGGAGCCACACTTATCTGAGATACATGTATTGACATTGTACAGATGGTAAGGTCATAGTGATAAGTGAAAAACATAAGACGCGTATGACCAAAAACACTCCCTATCAATAACGGTTTAACATATTCTGTATGACTATATTGGCCATACTCATAAAACTTGTTGATAATGAGAGAGAGAGAGATTGATTATTTAATTTTGATAGATTCCTGACCAAACCTCTATGCAAAAAGGACAGACCCAATACTTGTTGAACATTTGTTGGTTGGAGACCACGATGGGCATGGCTTGAGCAAGGAAATGCAATTCAGAGGGAAAAGTGCATCATCAAAAATTATGTTGTTTTTGTTAAAATACCTTCTTATCTCATTCCGATTATGAGTCTGTAAGTCTATACCGTTTAGGCGAACAAGGGGAAGGGTACAGTGGGTACCCCCTTTTCTGCCTCCGCAAGCTGTTTAAGGGTTTCAGACCATTTTTCGGTCTTGGCCCAAATTTTTATGACTTGGGGACTTTTGTTTAGGTTTAAATACTGGATCCGCCCCTGGTTTTGTTGTAAGTTGCATTTTGTCAGTCAGGGGCGGAATCATCAAACATCAATTTTTCCCTTCAAGGAAAAAAGAGCTTGGTCTGTATTTTAAATGTTAAAACGGAACATATTCTAATTGAGTTTAACAGACAACCTGAACAGCTGAGGTCATATATGTCCCGGATCGCCCCGGCTACTTCAATAGTATATAAAAGTATGATGTATACGGTAATGCTTGTCAAATATCTGGTCTCGGACCCGTAGATGTCAGTCCCCCGTTCTCCCGGTTCCCATATATGATCCCAAATCCTGATGTTACCCAGTTAGACGATCTCCAGTCCACATGTTCCCGAGCCGTTTGTTCTCCAGTTCCTACTCAAACTAGCTTGCCTGTATGTACTACATGTTCCCAAGTCTTATGTCCTCGGTTTCTTTGTCCGTATATTTGTCTGCTGTACACGACTTAACTGAAAATCAACAGACACTCGTGTTACGTATAGAATTAACATGTGTTTGTCATGTTTGTGAAATAACACGAACGAACTCGAGCGCCCAAAATACTGGACGTTATTTACAGAAGAACAATAAAAAAAAAATGCTTGAACACCAGCAATAACTGAATATTTGAAGAGTTTAAAAATTGAAACTACTCCATTAATATCGGGGCCTATCACAGCATATCATAACAGATTATACGAAGTCAGTTTCATTTTGATGTAGGGCCCGGAATATTTGTATTTGAATATATACAACTTGTTGAATATTAGAACATTAGTATCATGAAGCGTATACACTGAACACCTATATCCTGCGATATCTTATATAAACGTAATTCAGATTAGAGCAATAACATCCCAGATATGCACATCAAATTTTGAAAAATTCAGGTTTAGTGTTAAGTCACCATCAATTTGTAGCTATTATCTTTTCTGTAGTCTCTTGCTTTTTCTATGAATGTAAACTAACCGTAATTTGCTTCAGTTATATTTTTTTTTCTTGTATAATTACCATTTAGCATCATGATTTCTTTGCAGTTTTTCAGTTACTTTGCAAGCAGCAGTTATATTTGTTTATTTTTTAACATTCATATTTATTAATTACTATAAAAGAGACATTATAATCTATTTTACTCCATTATTATTTTAATTATAATGATTATGATGATGATGATTAATATTATTATTATTATTATTATAAGTAGTAGTAGTAGTTGTTGTTGTAATTTTATATTACAGGACTATACACTTTTTAAAAATGAATTTAACAAAACTACCTTTGTTTACTCATTTTGGTTGTTTGTATGTTTCTCCTACAGTAGGTATGATAAATCTGTATGTTTATGCATGTACTTGTCTGTATGTTCTGTCAAAATACTTACCAAGAAACAAACAGACAAAATTAAATTGATTCATGACATGAAAAATTGATCTCATGATATTAACTTTCATGAAATACATTTAGGATAGCAGCAATTAGTTCATTACAGTAGAAATTTTACTGAATGGTTTCATAAATATATCTCATGGTATTGATTCATGATATCATAAATAAATGAGAAAAATATTTTATTTAAATTGAATTTAGGATATCACAAATTTATTTTTCAATATGTAGAATAAAATTCATTACATCAGAAATTCAGGTTTTAATATCATGATTTGTGGATTAATGTTAAGAATGGTTGCCTGACATGTACTTTGTAGGAGTACAGAAAGACGCTCCCCAACCCTTCAACATTAGGACCCCCCCCCCCCCAAACAAACTAGACAAATCGCCCCCCCCCCCCCCGCATGACAAACTGGATAAATCCTCCCAGGACAAACTGGATAAATTCCTTTCCAAGAATAACAAAACTTTCTTCACTTTCACCAGATAAAATTAAATATTTTTGTTATATGAAAATAATTTTGCTCAGTTCTTCACAATATATTATTTATTCATAATTATCATTTGATTTAAACATTGGATAACACACGTTTATGACAGCTCAGTGAGCCAACTGGCACATGTTATATCCTAAATGTTCCAAATACGAGATGCAGAGCTGAAAAGATATTAGGGGAGAATGTGACGAAATTTAAAACTGATTTACGGAATTATCTCAAAATTTATTTATATTTTTTTACCTTTAAAGGGAATTAGACAAAAAGATACATTGTCACCAACCGTAACAAATGGGGCCCCTCCCCCGAACAAGGCCCATGGCTTGCATCAATATCAGGTAACTTTTTTCGAACACAGATATTTGGACGAGGAAACATATTCACCTTGGACTACGAATACACTCCCTAATACACAAACACTCAGTTAAGCTTAACAAAACCAATTCATAATATGTGTTTCGAGCGTTTGAAAGATTCGTTCTGAAGTTGGGTAAATTTACATTAATTAAATATATTTTGCTCCTGTAATACAACAGAGAATTTAGTAGCAGAGTGTGTAATAATATTCCAAAGAATCCCATGGCATGAGTGTCCTGAATATCACATTAATTAAGCGTCGGACATTGTGTCAATGTTTACATACGCTGTTAGCTTCACTGATTTATAATTATAAATGCCCGAGCTCCTTGAAACTGATAACCCATGCACCCATGAGTCTTGATACGTGCCATAAATAACATGTTATCAAGGTTAACGCTCTTTTGACTGAAACCACTTGTTCTTTTTTTTGTTGTTTTTGACTTGCATCTAGCTTGGAATTTCCATGTACTAGTATACTTCTTGGAGAAGTCAGTTGGCTTTTCCAAAAAATGTAAATATCCCTTGGAATTACTAGACCTATGAAAAACAAATCTTTATTTAATGTTTAAATATAAAATGAATGAATGTCACTTACTGTGTGTCATCTTCCGAGAGACAAATGCATACAATTTGGCGACACATATTATATATTTATATACACATAACCCCGTAGAATAAAATTCCTAAGCTTTAAGCTGGTTTCCTTGTTTTCCTGGTTGAATGAATAATTATTAATTTTACCTTCAAGGTAAGTGTAGTTTTCCTGCATGGTCATGCGACACATACAATGGCTGGAACAAGATATGTTCTAGATAATCTAAATTTATAAAAATAATTCTGTGTAAGTACAGAGTGATACATTGCTTGGCACGCAAAAGTGCGCATACCTCAGCCAAGGCTTGATAGTCCAACAGAATCCGCCCATTTTTTTTAATTCGTAAAATACTTCTAATAAATAAAGGACCAAACATCATTCAAACGAACACACGGACACAGGTTGGAACATATTTCCTTAGCATATGCAGATTTCATTGTTGAACTGTCATTGGTACTTGAGGTGTAAAGATAGAATATTAATGTGCCATGTTAATAAATGATAAACTCCATGGAACTAATATTCCATACATCCTTCACGTATGTATTACGACATACCACCTGACCTATAGTAAACCAACAAATCAATATCAATTAATCAACTAGTCATGCTTATCTTCCTTCTTTCATAACAGGTACTGTTGGGGGGGAACATCAACATAGAAATTTCTTTACTTAAAGGTGCCCACTCACCTACCTTTTGAAAAAGAATTTACGTGATTTCTTACTCTTTCTGCGTATATATAAATGATTTTAGGGTGATTGTGGTTGTGAAAGGTTCATATAAGTCCTTCGTGAAAGATGTGTGTACTTGTTTATTAACAGCATGTTTTTTAACACAGCAATGTTGAAAAAAGGGGGGAAAACATGTAACCTAAGGTGGCCGGTTGCATATATGCACAGATAGAAAGGTCACTTGTTGCAATACGCCATTTGCAAAGCTCTGGCTTATCTGACTTGCTGCCTGATTCCTTAATGAATTTGTTTTGACTATTTTCGCGGGCCCCCCATATAACACATTAATATAAACAAAACAAACAGCCAGCCTGTGTAGGATGTTACCCATTTTTTCTGGCTTATTTTTATGAGAGTTCCAATGGATTACCTTTAGTTTATAAAGTTCAAATAGGTGATTGGGCCATTTTAAAAGTAATATTTTTACTTTATTTGATCTGGATTTGACGATTTCCAAAGGTAGGATGTTAGATATCCAATATTTTGTTGTTTTCATAATTGTGGAATTAAGTCTGGCCGAAATGTAAGGTTAACAGATGCAACCACATTTACCAAAACACTCACGATAACATACATGCAGGTTAAAAAAAAAGGGTTTAGTTAAGCTGAAACAGTTGTATAATGGTCTAATAACACATACATACATGCCATAATTAGGGACCAATGGGTCTCGACGCTAAGCTGCATTTGTCTATAAGAATTTATGTTTATGAGGTTTTCCAAAATATTGGTCCTGTGATCAGTTTGAAGCCAACCTGTCTACCCAAACTGGAGTTATCATCCATAAACTAATTTGTGAATGGATGGGCCCTGTAACCTTAACCTTTGACCTAGTGACCCCAAAATCAAAAGGATCCTTCCCCTATTGGCAGGTGCACCACATGTCGATGATGGAAGGATTGAGATGAAAAGTTTGGCTTAAAATGCATCCACAGTCTTTCTAAGTTGTTGGTCCTGTGACCTTGACCTTTGATCTCATGACCCCAGAATCAACAGTTCTTACTTTAGTGGCTGGCCATATAAAAATCAAGTTTGACACCAATATTTCAAACCAAACTGGTGTTATCAGCTGGAAACTTATATGTGGATAGATGGCCCCCATGACCTTGACCTTTGACCTTGTGACCCAAAATCCATAAGTTACTTCTACTTTTGGCAGGTGAGCAACATCTGGAAGATAGGAGGTTTTGGACAGAAAGTTTGGCTAAAAATACATTATCAATCATTTTAAAGAAGTGGGTTCTGTGACCTTGACCTTTGGCCTTATGACCCCAAAATCAAAAGGGTTCTTACATGATTGGTGGGTCATATATAAGTCAAAATTGAAACCAATATATCAATCCAAACTGGAGTTATCATCCAGAAACAAATATGTGGACAAACGGGTCCCTGTGACCAGGACCTTTGACCTTGTGACCCCAAATCAGTAAGTTTCTTCCCCTATCGGCAGCTAAGCTAAATGTGCAAGAAGCAAGGTCTGGGATGAAAAATTTGGCTAAAAATGCATCCATAAACTTTCTAAATAAGTGGGTACTGTGACCTTGACCTTTGACTGTGGACCCAAAAATCGACACGGTTCTTCCTTAAGTGGTGAGTCATATATAAATTAAGTTTGAAACCAATATGTCAATCTAAACTGGAGTTATCATCTGGAAACTAATTTGTAAACAGATGGCCCCTGTGACCTTGACCTTTGACCATGTGACCCAAAATTCATTTATGTTCTCCCCATTCTGGCAAGTCAACTAAATGCGCAAAATGGAGTATGGGATGTAAAGCTTGGCTTAAAATGCAGCCATAATATTTTTAAATGAGTCCTTAGACCTTGACCTTTGACCTTGTGACCCCAAAATCATACAGGTTCTTGCTTTAGTGTAGTGCATTACGTAAGTCAAGTTTGAAATCCATGTGTCAATACAACCTGGAGTTATCTTCTGGAACAAATTTGTGTGGATGAACAGACAGACAGACAAACAGGGTGTTTTCTATATGGCATCCACTTGTGATCAATAAACACACCAGGTTTCGGGACACTAGATGTAATTACAGCTGTGAATTAAACTGGCACTATTGTTGTTATTTTATAGTAAAATAAATAGAAAAAATATTCGTGAAAATAACAAAAAAAATACAGGTGGCGCCACCACTTTTCGGGAACTGACAAAACTAGCCATGGTCAATATTCAAGGCTAGATTCATGACAATCCATGCATTAATGATCAAGATATTGGAGGTTTTGTATTATATTTTTGATTATTCAGAGGGGTACTTTCAAGCCCCATAGCTCGGAGGATATAGGTCACAGTGACCTAATTTCAGGTTTCCAAAGAGATTTTATTGACCTCCTTGGATGTTCACATACAAGTTTCTAGGACCAGCAGTTACGATTTGTGCCCTGCTAGCGCCATTCCTACACCTCAGTTGACTAACAGTCAGCTGAGCTAAAAACCAGGCTGGGTTCTATTACTATTACTATTACTTCGTAATAGATCTATTAGTATTAAAATTACCCCTTTTTTATCTATTACTATTTATTACTTACTATTACTGTTACTTGGCTTCTATTACTATTACTATTAATTTACTTTCAAATAATGATATAAACATATGCTCACTTTGCATTACCCCACCCCCATTTACTTCAGGTGCAACTTTGTTGTGTTCGTATATTTAAATTATAATTTTTGCAATTTTTGTCCTTAATTAAAAATGAAAATTATATAGATTTTTATGCTTTAGTTTAAATGAGGTTTCTCTCGTTCAATATTATTTCCAGTTAGTTCATGATCAGTAGAACATAAAACCAGTTCTGGTAGAATCATATTCACCATAGTTAAAGACAATAGATTTATATGCTTTAGTTTAAATGAGGTTTCTCTCGTTCAATATTATTTCCAGTTAGTTTATGATCAGTAGAACATAAAACCAGTTCTGGTAGAATCATATTCACCATAGTTAAAGACAATATCTTTTAATTAAATAATACATTGCACAGAATGCTCAACAGAAAACTTTAAATTAGAAAACTTCATGTTTTAGCACAGTTTTAAAAGAAAAAGAGTAAAGTTTGAAAAATCCTGAAACAAATAAAAATATTAAAGGGGCCGAAGGATGTTAAATTAACACAAAAAAATATCTTTTCCCTTAAAAATAAATTTGACCGGCAAATATTTTGCACTGAAACCGTTTCCTTACTCCTGTAAACCAGCGTTAAAAACAATGGACCGGGCGCGATCACAAGGGTCAACATAAACACAGAGCGTGGGTCTGAGTGCATGGCCCCTAGAACACCTGTCAATCAGGAGATGCCCTGCCTGCCTTGGCTCAAACAATGTAGTACATGTTCCCGCTGGCTGAAACATCGCGTGTTGTGGCTCACAATCGGACCACCGGTCACGTGGCCTTGCTATGGTAATCAGACACCCGTGGACTGTGTTTACCAATGCGCAGAGCCATAACAAGGTGTTAAACAACCGTTTTCAAGGTACTAAGACAGAGTGCTGGGATGAATTTGCTGGGAAACTTTTGCATAAAGCACACGTGAAATGAAAATGTGAAAGAATATTGCTCCTGATTATGCCCCTTTAAACGAATGTTTGGTGCAATTAAATACGATCATTTCCTGTTCTATACAACACAAACCAATTGATATATATGTATATGTGTTATCTTCTATTATAGAGCATACAATGTGCACACAGTTCTTGCTTGTAACATTCACAATCAACCTATTCATCTTCATCAAAACAAACAAGTCGTGTGAATTTCGTTTCCACCGCCAATGTATTACATCTCGTCAAATTAGTCCATTTTAATGAACCTTGAGCAGGTTGTCATTGTACATGATAGAAATTAGATTTTCAAACACGCAGCAAGATTTGTTCAAGCCATAGTAGGCCTACTTAAACTCTGAGACACTGCTTGGTTAGTACAAACAGGGTCTCATTTACCTGCCGTCATTTACTCGCGTCACTAGTTTACTCATATCAAAGGTTATGACAATCAGACTGTCTACCTCTGAAGTACTCAAACATCAGCAGTACTGCAGCAGCACTGTCTAGCTTCGGCTGACAATAAATCGCCCCGCATAATTTGTACTCCGGTGAAGCATTACTGCAATGTTTACTGACCAAGCCGAGTTAATGACTCTACACAAAAACCCAGGGTTTATCCAATTGGTTATCACCACAAGCCAATGCAAGATGCCCCGTGTCCTCTGGACCGTGACAAAATCTAGCCTGAGCTAATCACACAACAACTTGAGCCTTTTCCTGTGTTTCAGTATAGACCTAACCAAAAAAACGCGCTACATCCCTATCCGTTTTTAGTCAAGGTTGTAATGTAAAAGCTATCATTCTATTACTATTACTATTAATATTACGGGTTAAAATTTCCTGTCTATTACTATTACTATTACTTTTACTTTGAAACCTGTAATTTTCTATTACTATTGCTATTACATCATACTATTACCCGATCCCTGAATAAAACACGTACACGATACTACATATTTTAGTTAAGAAAAAAAATGACGTGTATACTTTTTTTCTAGTGAAACAACACATTTTCTAGTAAAACAACACAACACATAAAAATTAGTGGTTGAGCACCATAATATTAAAACTAACACCACATTTACCAGATAAAAAAATGGATTTACGCTCACGGTAATTTCTCGGAGCTGTCTTGAGCTATGTATATGAAAAATGTTTGGACATGTAGATAATTCATAACTCTAATTATACCCAATATATCGTTACATTAAAGCGATAAAATAAAATAAAAAACGAACATTCTAATATTCACAGCTAAATATACCTAACTGAAACCGAGCAAAACGATTAACCCTGTCTTCATTGGCTTTATGATAAAAAAAAAAATCAAATATTGTTCATACACTATTTACAAAGCCCAACGCCGTGCAGCTTGTGTCACCACGGATTTGACTCGTTCAGCATTTACTCCTGTGGTTGTGGTTTGTTGTTAGCATATTAAGGTAATCTGTAAAATAAATATCAAATAAATGTATATAAAATAACCTAAGTAATATGAATTCTTGTGCGTCCGTGGGTGTATGTGTCTGTGTGTTGGGCAGGGTGGGGGAGGGGGTTGTTGAACGCATGCGCACGCCCACGTGTACATATATGCAGCACCAGGACAAAGGCATATAGAAACGAATCACTTCTTTTTGCGGAAAAAATTCTACCTTTTTCTGAATAGTTGAAACGCTTTCAGGCTAACATTTATTCCTAGGTAAGTATAATTATCCCGGGGCCAATATTAATAGTGATAGGGTGAATCCGGAGTGAAATCCTAAACTTATCGTAATTTTGCTGAATAAAAATATAGAGTATATATAGGGAGATATAGATAAGTAGGTGATGTTATCCATGGCATCAGCCAAACTCACAAGGAATAGTAATATATAAAGGAATTCGACATTGCAAAAATGTGGGCCTATATATACTTAACGGCCTGTAAGTGTGCAAATATAAACACTCGAGCCCTGTTGACAGAGGACGACCAGCTGTTGAAAAGATAATTCCAACGTGTCTACTTTCCATTGCGACATCACAGGCTTAACAGGGAAGTTTCTGAAGTCATACCGTGCTGAGTTGTAAAATTTTCCTTGATCACATTGGATTATTTTGGACTCAGCAAAAGTCAATATTAGCTTATATCGATCTTATCACCTGCATCGGTATATTGTTATATTAATTATGAATTCCATCTCAACAAATGTCAAAGGCACACCAACTTCCTATTACGAGGCCGTGTCCGTGAAGGGACCATGTTGGGTGCCCCCCCCCCGCTGACTGCGCGGTATGACTGAATCATTCAATAATGTGCTGACCTTCGGAGAATTGCTGATGGCTCGGAATGCCTGTTAAAATTTTTTTGATTCGTACCCTGACACGGAACACACCTGAAACGTCATAACAAAATCTGAGACAGCTATTTCGCTTCCGTTCTCTCGCGCAATACTTTCAATATTAAAAAACTCCGAAGTTTCCCCCAAATTATTTTTTAATGTCAGGAATTCAAACAAGTTCTGGTCCCTTTTTGTTACATTTCGAATCAAGTCTTGTCACTTAAATACCAAATATAATTTATTCCAATAGATTATTGTTCTAAATAGTGTATATATTGATAGAAAAACCAATGGTTACTGGTAACCAATTTTACACTTTCAATAGATTCTGCTCCAGCGGTTCGCCAAGTGTGTACACAGGTCGAAAAAAGATGTAGCCCTCTGACCCCCAGCCATCAGGACCTGCCTACGGAAAAAAAAAACTTTTGGAACAGGCCCTGGGTAGTGCACGAGAACACTTGTATATATTTATACTTTTTTTCTTTGAGACTGAAATCAAAACTTATTACAGAACATTGGCTATTTTCTTATATTCTAATTTTTTTGACTGGCGAAATCACTGAACACACAACATTAAAGTGCACACCTCACTGCCATATATTTTCTCTAATTTTGTTTATATAAACATTTTATTTTTCGTATGTTTGGTTTCACTGGCTTATTAGTTCATGAAAGATTTTTTTATAACTTTAATATCTCACTTTAAGACTTCATCTATACCTTGCATTCCAGATGGACGGAATTATTAATATGCATATAAAATCAAACTTAGGTTCTGGATTCCAAATAATTACATGGAAACTAGTGTATGATAGTTGTGTGTATACATGTTTTTATATAAGCAATTTGCTGCCAAACAAAATGGTGGTATGGGTGGTATATAAGCCCTCTGGAAGCATGAATCATTCATCTCCAAAGCTTCTTGTGAAGAAGAATAATTAACAATAACAAATCTAAAGACACATGTATCTTAAAGTGAGCCAGAAATTTAAAAAATGAGACATTTGTATTTAATGATTGATTTTCTGATTTAATATTTCCATACAATTTCAATATTTTTTCTCATAAGCACAGCAGCATATAAACCTGACCCATGTGCATCTTCATTTAAATACACCGAGTCACATTTGAAACCGACCCTGGTATATATCAAATCATTTATCGTATACATGACTTTCATAAGTGCATTTCACGAGACTGTCAGTAAAAATGTTTACAATGGATATGTTAGCAATGTTAATTACATAAACAATAACATTAACCTTAATTACATAAACAATAACAATAACAATAACATTGTCTGTCTGTCTTTATCTCAGTCCATCCGTCATCCGACCTGCTTTTCGTAATCACACACATCTGAGAAACGACAGTGTCCTTTCTCCAAAACAAACTTCCGGGAAACCTCACAGAGCAACTACAACAACAAACGTGCTTTTTTGTAGTTTACTTTTATGAAAATAAAATTGATCTCGGCATAGTCTTGCTTGTTATTTATCTGTATTAAAAAAAAACGCATTGTGAAGACACGTTTTTATTTTTTTATACTCGGAAATCCTTGTGGACACACATTTTTATTTTATAAACTCGGAAACCTTTGTGGACTCACGTTTAATTTTATATACTCGGAAACCCCTTTGGATACACGTTTTAATTTCATTTTCTCGGAAACCCTTGTGGACACACGGTTTTATTTTATATACGCGGAATCCCTTGAAACATAAGCCACCTGTTATATTGTGATTTTGATACCTTTTTCATTCACTGCCTGGTCCTGTCACACACATAGGAAAACCCTGTTTTGTTGAAAAAAAAGTAAAAAAGAACTAGAAGTATAATGAATGCAAGCCTCCGCCATTCAACTATTTGACCCATATTGCCAGGTTCATTCGTGGATAAATGACTCTACATTTGTGAATATTCCTTGATGATGTTCCTGGATCTGGATCAGATGCCGGATCCACACTAAAATCTAATAGATTCTTCATTGGCCCTTTCATAAAGTGCCCTGAAATTCATTAAAATTCCTTTCGTTATCGCATGAGTTATGCTGAGAAAAACAGACAACCTCACACACGTACGGGGATGAATACATATACTAACTTCCGGAGGCAGCAAACCGACAAACAAACTGACACAGACGAACACATGATGACCTTGTCGGTTAACTAAATGATCTCACATCACGATGTGAATGCTAATACTATCATAAAAAATTTTAATTTGGCGAGTGTGCAGACAATGTCACATTTATATATGCTTAACTCAACGGGCCTGATAACTCGTGCACCCAAGTTTTAGGAAATACCAACTGAACTGTAGTAAAACTAATAAATTCCTAACAAAGGCACCTCTTACGACCCATAATGTAATAACCGGCCCATAATGTTATAACGGCCTATATTGTGATAAAAACGACCCATAATGGCCGGTTATTACATTATGGGTCGTAACAGCACCCTTATCATAGGTGCTTACCATTCATGTTAGGAGTGTGTTCCCTTATCTTGTTATCATCGATTTTACCCGACAGGTATACCATCTGGAATCATCAGCGGATTTGCATCCAACACAACAGCTACACTACATTATATGTATCACTTAAACTAAAGTGTCATGTAGAGCCATTCAACCGCCAAGGCAAAAAGAATCTTTCTCGATCCACCCCTTCATCCGCCCCCCCCCCCCCCCCCGATTTTCAGAAAGGCCTTAAATATCAAAATGACCGATAATGTGATGTGCATACCCATTTGCCCGACAGCCATTAAAAGTATATTAGATCATTCAAGGAGCTTTCACTGATTGAAATCATAACTTAACTTAAAATTCTAAATAACTAGTGGGGGATCCAGAAAGGTACAGGGGCGTTAACCAATCCCCAAATAGGGACCCATTGGTCTCGATGCTCAGCTGCTTTTGTCTATAAGAATATTTTGAAGAAATTTTTCAGAATGACGGTCCTGAGACCTTCACCTTTGACCTCTAGACCCTGAAAATAAAAATGTTTCTTACTTAAGCGGTGGGTCATTAATAGATCAAGTTTGAAGCCAATCTGTCTAGCCAAAGCAGAATTATCATCCATAAACTAATTTGTGAATGAATGGGTCCTGTGACTTTGACCTTTGACCCTACGACTCCAACTCGAAAAGAATCTTCCCCTATCGGCAGGTAAGTAATATCTTGAAGATGGAGGGTTTGTGATGGAAAGTTTTGCTAGAAATGCATACACATACCTTTTAAAGAAATGGGTCCTCTGACGTTGACCTTTGACCTTTGGACACCAATATCGACAGGGATCTTACTTTAGTTGTGAGCCATATATCAATTAGGTTTTCAACCAATATGTCAAACTAAACCGTGGTTATCATCTGGAAACAAATTTGTGAACATATGGCCCTTTGAACTTGACCTTTGACCTAGTGACCCGAAATTCATTTAGGCTCTCCCCATAATGGTAAGTCAGCTATATGTGCAAGATGTAAAGTTTGGGATTAAAGCTTATCTTAAAATGCACCCATAATCTTTTTAAATAAGTGAGTCTTGTGGCTTTGACCTTTGACCTCATGACACAAAAATCATACAGGTTCTTTCATTAGTGGTGGGCCATTTGTGAGTCGTGTTTGAAATCCTTATGTTAATCAAACCTGGAGTTATCATCTGGAAACAAATTTGTGTGGATAAACAGAGAGACAGACAAACAGACAGACAGACAGGGTTATTACTATAGGGCATCCACTTGTGATCGATAAACACACCAGGTTTTGGGACACTAGATGGAATCACAGCTAAAAAACTGACATGATTATTGTCATTTTATAGTAAAAAAAAATAGAAAAATATTCGTAAAAACCAGTAAAGGTGGCGCCACCACTTTTCGGGAACTGACAAAACTAGTCATGGTCAATATTCAAGGCAAAATTCATGACAATCCATGCATCAATAATCAAGATATTGGAGGTTTTGTATCATATTTTTTATTATTCTGGTTGGTACTTACAAGCTCCATAGCTTGCAGGATATAGGTCGCAATGACCTAATTTCAAGTATCCAAGGAGATTTTTTATGGACCTTCCTAGGTTTTTAGTTACAGGTTTCTAGGTTCAGCGGTTACGATTTGTGCCATGCTTACGGACGACCGGATGGCCAGACGCCCGGACGGACGGCCAGACGGCACGACGGACGACGGACAAAGCGCCATACCTATACCTCAGATGACTTAGAGTCAGCTGAGCTAAAAATAGAAAATTATTCATAAAAAATTACAAAAAAAAGCTGGTGGCGCCTCCTGAGATTTTTATGGACCTCCTTAGATTTTTAGTTACAGGCTTCTAGGGTCAGCGGTTACGATTTGTGCCCTGCAAACGGACGGCCGGACGGCCAGACGAACGACGGACAAAGCGCCATACCTATACCTCAGTTTACTTACAGTCAGCTGAGCTAAAAATTGTCAAGGCAAAGTTTTTTACTTTATTTTTACTATTTAGTTGATGATGCGGAAATTTCCCTGATATTTGATACCTTAAGTGCTTCAAATTGCTCATATTTAAATCAGCAGCAGCAGATAAGTGGAGTCGGCGCCCTAGCTGATCACGTTAAAATCCGACACGGTCGTATCCGTGCCAGCTCCCTCAGCAACGACAAAGTAGGACAGGACGAATCCCATGGTTGGTCCGGTTTTGTAAGGCGAAAGTAGAAGATACTGATAGAATGAAGAAGCGATATACGTTGAGAATGCCACACCATTCCAAGCGCAAAGAGATCCGTGACGCCTTCCCAGGTCAGCGCCAGACCAACGTGCACCGGGTCCAAGAAACGAAGTCGAACGAGTAAGGAGAGTCTTTTAACCAAACTTTATATATAATATTATTAAATTAAATATATTATCATAAAGTTAAAAAAATATTTTTATTAATGAAAACCCAGTACAAAATAAAAATATATATAATGTTGTTATGTTTAATGCGTAAAATAAATAGAATATTACAAGTTTTCAAAGTTAGTATGAGTAATATTACTTTTGATAGAAAAGGAATTTGAACTAGTAATGGTAATAGTACCCCAAGTAATAGAATAATTGCTATTACTATTACAACCCCTGGCTAACACATCGGATGAATTGACTGTTTGTTTGATTAGTTTGATAAGAGCACAATAAAGGGCCCAGTGAAGTGTAGTTAACGCTGGGTGCTATCATGATCCAGTGGGCACTGGACAGAAGGCTTTGGCTTGAGGTGAACCCCTGGTTCTCACTGTTGATTCATTAAGAGGGCTTGGTCATTAAACATTGGAGAAGTACTTTGTGAGCGTACACAGTATGTTGGGCACGTTATTGTCATCTGATAGTAGAATGTGATGCTGCAGCCCATGTTGTAGTAGCTACGGGGTGTATGGTCTGATAGTCACAGCTTTTCATGGGTCAATAAGTTGACAGTCAACATTTGAGTCTTAGTTGTGCCACAGACTGTATACAGAGCTCATCAAAGACTGCAATTCCAACTGAAAATCTGCTAAACCTACACTTACATAAATTCAAGCTTGATTAGCCCAGGCACTGGAGTTTATGTTATGATGAACAGGTTCTGAGTATACTTAATTGTATTGAATTATGGCAAACCTTAACTTTTTTGTTTTGGGATTTTTTATTTTGGGATCTTTCAAAAATTAGATTTTTTTCTCTTAAAATATTATTTAGTATGAATATGCTGATTTAGTGTTTTATTGAAAACTATGTTGTCCTTAACTTGCTGGAAATATAAAATGATGTACACATGTACACATGAATTGCATGAATGTATTAATAATAAAATTGTTCAATTTATTTATATTTTGTATTAAATAAAAGTAATAGTAATAGAAGCCAAGAAACAGTAATTGTAGTAGTTATCGATACTAAAATGCTGTAAAAGTTTGTCATAGTAGCAGATGGATTACATTAAGTAGTATTATTTATGATATTATATGTTATATATTATTTATAATATCTTACTATAATAATCTATAATTAACTATTACTAATATAATAAAATGAGATTAAAGTTTATCTAAAAATATATGAAATACCCAAAAGTACTAATGAATTACTCATATGAGTACCGAGTACTTTCAAAGTACTCGAGTACAAGCACGAGTACTTTTGTGATTTTTAAAAAGTATATGAGTATGAATAGTGAGTACTCAAATAAGTGCTCATGAGTACGAGTACTATGGGTACGAGTACTTTTGGACCCAACCCTGGTTTCATTAGTTCCTTCGGATTGGTGGCGCCACCTGTATTTTTTTTTTCAAATTTTAACACCGTTTTTCTCTATTTTTGAGATCTTCAAATAAAGGGGTCTGGTTGTTTGTTGGGCACGAACCGTAACTGTTAGACCTAGAAACTTCTTACTGTACATCTAGAGAATACCTAGGAAAATTTATTTGGAAACCGGAAATCAGGTTATGGTGACCTATATTTTGCTATATTTACAAACTGTATCCTTTGGCCTAGAATCCTCATACGTTACTTTCAGGGAGGTCCATAAAAATATCCTTAGAAACCTGGAATAATGTCACTGTGACCTAAGTCTCTTTACATTGAATGATACGGGTATCGTTTAAAAAGTATGTATCCACAAATGACAGCTGATGAACCAACTTGCTTGCAAGGGGAGTGTTTTTTTAGTGATAATAGTGCCGTGACGTCTATAGGCACAAACAAGTTTCTGCACAGAGACACTACAATATACCCTTCATCTGATTTCTTACAAAAAGCTGCAGGAAATTTTCAATTGAGACTCACTTTTGACTATGTATATAATAAAAAAGCTCTCGGGGAAAGTGGTCATGCAAGAGACGTTTTTTTCAGCAATATAGTGTTGCTGAAGAAAACGTAATAACAGGCGTATCTATTTAAAAAAATATTAAAAGCGCTAAATTTTCATAGAAACACATCTCATGGGAGCCTTCATGTAATGTATCCGAGAGATAAATATCATAAAATAAACAAGAACGTTGTATAAAGCCTACTCAAGAGGAAACTAGTGTGAAAAACCCATTTAAGTTTCCCAGAAACAGACACTAAAAACCAGCTATCGTTTCCCAGAAGCAGACTTTGCAACGCACAACCTTGGATTTCAAGAAGAGCAAGTTGGTAACCGCCTCATGTATCACATATGATAAGCTGGCGACATTCTTTCACGTCGACATATCAGTTAAGATTTTCAGGTAACGAGAGGTATCTCAACGTTGACAGCGGAATACTCTAAAAATGGAGGGAAGACCAGTCGTAGGGGGAGCTGCGGGAAGATGGAAAGGTGAAGGCAGTGTATACGTTATGCAAGATGATGACCAGTATAAGATAGGGTGTTCAATCGACCCGGACAGAAGATAAGGGGAGATCAAGAGGGACCGGCCAGATGCTCAACTGGTCTTTGATACATCAGCAAAAGAAATGAATACTGCTGAAACAGCTGCACAAACAGCAGTTCAAGACCAGCTCGGGATGGAGAAAGCAGCTCGCAATGCCACCGACTGGTTTAATAATCCTCAAGGGGCAACTACAGAGGAAGTGAAGAATGTAGTGCAGGAAGCAGTTACGCAGCACAACAAAAAACAATGAACTAGTAAGTATTTTGTTTCTCGCTATTTATTAAAATTGAAATACAGTTATTTGAGTTCTCCTTTTCGTAATTGTTCTGTTTATTTAACTCTAGGAAATCCTATATACGCTACTCAAACATTTGTATTTTATTTATCACTGATTTCTTTTATATCTTAATATCACGGTGTAGGAAATAAAGGCGAAATGACATCTTTCCTGTGACAGTCTAAATTTAAAAATAGCTGTAATAGTTTAAATACATTGTGAATCGATTGCATGTATTGTAGAAAGGAGTTTGAACTCTTCAGTTTCAAAATATATTACATATAATAATAATTGAAATGCAACAGGACAGCAACAGACATAAAAAGACTACCTCTGTATTTCACAGAATTTGTATATTAGAAATAACGTCTAATATATTTACTTTAATTTCAGATTTCTTTATACCGCCGGCTTGGTGCAGATTAAACATATCCAGTGATGAAAATATCAAACTTCTCACTGCAAAGTGTATACCGTTTAACTTCATGGACTCTGCTTTACCAAATAGCTAATTAAATTACCATTTAGAATTCCTACCGCAACATGTTATGTGCTTTTATTATAGATGGTGCAGGTATGTCTTCAATCGGATGTTTGTCGGCAGTTCTTTGTTTTGTTTTGTTTTAGCAAAGGCTGACGCATTCTCCAAAGCTTATGTGCACATTGGTGTTGTGCCATGTGCGACGCGAAACAACTTCGTTTGCTCGTAGAAAATTGTGATATCAGCAATATGGACTTTGCAGTTAGATTGAATAATCGCATTTTCTGTGTATATTAGTACTTTGTAAACTGTGAAGGCAATACATCTGAATTGGCCTCTATTTTGTAAGCTCAGGTTGCTAACAGCTCCACTACGCATTGTTTTTATTGATTAACAAAATTTGCACAGAGAAAAAAGGTCGCTGTTTAATCTCTATTAGCTTTAACATCTCTATATATAATAAATATGTGACAAAAGTATAATATTCTTGCTATTTTTATTTACTATTTGTTTGATGGAGGGATATTCCTGATCAATGTATTATTGACCCAGGAGGGTATGTGTTCATCCCCCTTTGGGTGTGTTTGTGTGTGTGTTTGGGAGGGGGGGGGGGCGGGGATGTATGTTTGTTTACAATTTAACTCGCACAATCATGAACGAGATCTCATGAAATTTTCAGGTATTTCGGGGCCAATGAAGAATCGGTCCCATTGAGCCTGATACAGGAATGTAGCGCCATTTATCTTGTGTGGACAACATCAATACACAGTCTTAGTTTGACCAACATCATTTACTGGCGCCTTTTATAAGGTGTGCACAGTTTCCTTTAATGTCACTGGCTCAAATCGACCGAAAACTCGAGCACTAGTCAAGTTCTAATACATGTCATCAATAATATGTTATCAGGACTAATAACCTCTGGACAGATAATACATTGTGGTTTTTACTTCGACCTGTATTTTGTAAACACAACCATTTCCAAAACAATCTTTTGGGAAACCTAAAAAGCAACTAGAACAAAGAAAGTGTATTTTTGTAGTTTACTTTTATGAAAATGAATTAATCTCTGCTAATTCTGTGCATGTAATTTGTCTGAATTCGAAAAAAATAACGCATTGTGTGGACACACATTTTATTTTACATACCCGTATACACACATTTTTTTACATACCCGGAAACCCTTGAACCCTAATCCACCTATTATATTGTGATTATAATACCTTTTTCAGTCACTGCCTGGTCCTCTCATACTTATAGGAAAACCCTGTTTTTCTTATTTTAAAGTAGAAAGGAACAAGAAGTCTAATGAATGCAAGCTCCGCCTTTCATCTAATCGACCGTATTGCCAGGTTCATTCGTGGAAAAGTGTGACTACATTTGTGAATATTCCTTTATGATGTTCTTGGATAGGGATCATGTGCCGGATCGACACCAAAATCTAATCGAATCTTCATTGGTCCATTCCTAAATGTCCTGAAATTTCAATAAACTTCCGTTCATAAATTCATGAGTTATTTTGTGAACAAACACACAACCACACACACGTACGGGTATGAACGCATATCCTCCTTCCGGAGGCAACACACAAACACTGACGAAAACATGATCTCCTCGTCACTTGACTAAATGATCTCAGATTACGATGTAAATGCTATTACCATCATTAACAGTTATAATTAAGGCGTGTGTGCTGACAATGTCGATGCCACGTTTATATATGCTTTACTAAACGGGCCTTATAACTGTTACAACCTTCAAGTCTTAGAAAATAACTGAACTGCAGTAAAACTAATAAATTCTCAACAAAGGCACACTTATCATAGGAGTTAACCATTCATGTTATCATTGTGTTCCCTTATCTTGTTATCATCGATTTTTCACGACAGGTATACCTCTGGGAAACATCAGTGGGTTTACATCCAACACAACACTTCATTATATGTATCACTTAAACTGAATTGCAAACAACCGCCAAGATCCACCCCTTCATCCCCCCCCCACCACACACGCACCTTTTAAGTCAAGGGAAACATACCGTGTTATGTCGTAAATACGAGAGAGCAATTTTTCAATTATTATATGCTCTAACTGAAGTTTGTTAATAAATACAAGTTGTTTTTTAAAACATTCTAAAAAATCGATCTAAAATTCCTTCAATATTGCTTATATTGCTGCGCCCAACCAACTCAGCCTGTTCCAACACTCGGCCGTCGCGATTCGCTGAGAACAACCCCCCCCCCCCCCGAACTGGGTTTTGGGTACACTACTGAGGACATTTTTTTAAATAGTACTTTGCTCTCGCTAGCTACTCGGACAATCGAGTGACGCAAACAATACACAAAATTGTGTTATCAGGCGTAAATTATACGCTGCATACTTTCCTCATAACCACTAGGGTTTTCCGATATAAGCCGCCAGGGAGAAGACCCGGGGCCAATATCATTTTGACTCATGTGCGAAGGCTATTTCAAACTTGGATGCACAATGCGAATCTCTGCTCTTATTGCGAAATTATGGCTAATTCTTTAACAATTGTCTGTGTTTACGTCAACAATCGCGAGATCGCATGCTGACGCAGGTTAAATATAGTCCACAATAACGAGTTTATAAAGTGCTTCCTGTCAGTGATTTTGGAGATTGTGGCTAAACCTGCTTGACTTAACATTAAAGAAGTCTTGAGAAATCAATAAATATTCAGATTATTTTTCTAAGGGGCTATCGCAGCGGCATCCGTTGGCAATTGCAATTGTTTGTCCACGAAAGAAGCTTTAACAAACACAATTTGATTCTACTTATAAACTATGTGATAAGTAGGCTTTTAAATACATTGATCAATTCGCTTAACCAATCCCTTAAAATTTTCAAGGCAAAGGTTTTTACAAATCTAACATGTGGTGTAATCAGGCAACTCTGCTGTTTCCTAATAAATTTCGGTTTTTAGAAAACAAATTCAATGAATTAAAAGCCCATTTTCCTGTCGCTGATTGTACAAACATGTTCAATCCTTTCAGATCGGTCAGCTAAGCTATACCGATCACTCTTTGTCCATCATCCGTCCGGCCGGCCGGCCGTCAATTAACAAGACAAAAAATGTAACCGTTCGACTTAGAAACGGTTAACTGTACATTCCGTAAGGTCCATAAAAAAAATCTCCATTGAAACCTGAAATTATGTCTCTGTTACTCATATCCTCTGAGCTATGGGGCTCGTAATTAGCCCCCCCCCCCCCCGATTAATTAAAATTTTGATACAAAAGCTCCAGTATCTGTATAACTTAATCGCCACGATTCTTTTCATGCTTATTTAACAAAGAGTGTTTCATCAGTTTCTGTAAACTGTTCCTGTATTTTTCTAACTTAAACGCATATTTTTGTCTATTTTGAGAAGTCCAGATGAAGCGGTCGTCCGTTACCGGTCACAAATCGAAACCGTTTGATCTAAAATCTTTTGACTTGACATCCAGGAAGGTCCATGAAAAATCTCCCTGGAAACCAGGTATTGTCTCTGTTAACCATATCCTCCGATCTATGGAGCGCTTAACCCCCCCCCCCCCCAAACATACATAATAATGAAAAATTAAGTACAAAAGCTCTAGTATCTGAATAACTTAAACACTGATGCTATGATTCTTTGCATGCATATTGATCATAGAGTGTGTCATCATTTCGTGCAGACTGGTGGCGCCACCTATATTTTTTTCGAATTTTAACGCAGATTTTCTCTTCAAATAATGCAGTCTGGCTATTTATAGCTGATGAACCAACTTCACTTGCAATTGGAGTGTTGGCTGTAACTATAGTACCGTGACGTCTATAGGCAAAAACAGGTTTCTAGTGTTTGAAAAAAAATGAAAGCCGTGGATATTTGGCCATAAGATGTGTTTAATCTGTCTTGATATTAAAAGGAAGGGACACAATGAAAGTGTTTAAGGTATTTTTTAATGCATAGGAATCCTTACAAAAACATAACCCGTCCGGCTCTCAAAGAAATTTTGGTATACTAAATGTATTAGGTAATTTTTAATTACAAGCAACATTTTTTTAATAGACATGACACCCCTTTTACGTTCTATATTTAATATGTAAAGTTTTATTTTGGGTTTTACATGTATTCCTTATACATCTGCAATTAGGCAGATGATTGAAATGTGTTCAGTAGATCTTCAGAGAGGGTATTACTTTACAGACAAAGACCGTTAATTTCAAACTACATGCACTTTCTTTAACCGCATAGTATACATAATTGTGCTTCTATGAACATTGTTCTATATGATCTAATTAAAGAACAGGATCTTTCATATCAAGAAGCAAACAAACACGCGATTTTTGATGGATCATATAACGACTGAAAACCTTTCATTTAAAACGCAATAAACTTTTTATAAAAAAAGTTGCAGTTATAAATGAACTTGTATCGAGGTATATATTTCCAGTTGGCTACGCAGTAGAGTGCACATTGCTTGCATATTGTTAAGAAAAAGCATTTAGCTTTTACATTCTTTGTCTTTGGCAAGCAATTACGGTGTAGCATAAATTTTCATATTAAATTGGTTATCTTATACAATGTGAAGTGTCTAGATCCATGTATTCCGACAGGTATATTATACTGTTCATACTGTATAATTGCTATGATGAAGGCACATCTATTTGTTTACTCGTGCTGAACCTCCTATCTGTCGGTTCTTTTTACGGCTTTTTTCAGTTCTTCATTTACCCTCTTTAGAGAGACCCGGCTCGGTAATGTATACCTTCCCTTTGCATGTGGATTGGTTTTCTTCAGCCCAAGTTTGGTCTCAACCGCCCTCTGCGCAAACTTTTCAGCCTCCGCTGTATTCTTGCTTTTGTATTTTGCAACTAGCTCTGTGCCTGGATTCTGTCTTTGAACCTCTCCAAGCCGCCTCTTAATGTCTTTTGAACATCCGATCTTGATCTCTTTTATTCCTTTCTTATTTTTTCTCTTCATCAGGTAAATGGAGTTGTTATTTGCACATTCTCCTATTTTGGTTGCCATGTCTGAAATTGAAGAGTGAGATAATTTATTACATAAGCCCAAAGGTTGTATTAAATGTTTTCCGAAACAAATTTTTTATGTTTCTTGTTTTTTCTTTTTATTTGTAGAAGAAGCACCATAGTTGATTTTACTTAACATTGCGATCGTGCTGTCTTTCGGAAACAGAAAATCAACACTACATTGTTGGTTAAGCAATGAATGTCTCAGATGTAATGCAGTTTGTCATAAGTGTGACAACAAAATGTATTTATTCAATAAACGTATTTCCCGAAATTTACTAAATATTTTGGTATGTCAAGACAATAACTAATGGAATAGTAATCAGTAACAAATGAATTGGATACCCAGAATTATGTTAGGAAAGACGGCAAGGGTCCAGACCCTTTAGGAATACCCTACTCTCTTTTCACAGCGCTTTATCTTTAGCCCTACTACCTATATTAGCATTTCAGCCAGACCCCACTTTGTGGATCATTGGTACCATTTTGGTGACAAGTTTTCACTATGTGTACTTGAAAGGTATATATGTGAAGGCAATAAAAGAAACCTGATAGCAGTATGATATTGGTCGCTTTAAGTGAATAAATGAATGTTTTATGCCGGGTGGTATGTATATTTTTTTATCATTTCTATGATACGTACCACAGAGTGATTATAAGTCTCATACTAATCTCATATGCTAAATGTATCCAGTCCAATTTGTACTCAAATGATAGCTTAAACCATACGCTTTAAAATGACATAATATTTGGGACCATTGGGTGTGTGGTGCTTACATAATATCTTGTAACGAAGTCTTTTCAATAACGTATCATTTATGATTAATAGTCTATGAAGTTAACTTTAGACATTCTCATACGGTATGAGAATGTCTAAAGTTAACTTCATAGACTATGAAGTGAGTTATGCCAGATGTTTCTTTTTTTCACATGGATGCTGGTATGACATACCAGCATCCATGTGAAAAAAAGAAACATTTCGGCATAACTCACGCTGATTTATTCCATATAGAATGTTTCAACATACATAGCTTTAATGAATAAAGCAGGAACGAGTGCAACTATCAGCTAGTTTCGCTGATCAAGTTCTACGATTTCAAATTTTTGCATTAAAGTTATGTCAAGTACCATACAATATGATCCCATGACTGGTATGTCAGTGTTAGTTACTAGTATCGCCACGTTTTTTTTGTTGTTTTTTTTAGGTAAGACACAAATCATTATCGTTTTCAGTTTTCGAACTCACTCAAGTCAGGAAATATGAAAACATAGCTTTATGTGATGGCTATCTTAGAGTAACCAGACATAGAAATATTAAGTCATTAGGTATGAAACGACTAACGGAGGACCCCCAGCGACCTGCAATATAAATTATCCATTTCCAATCGACCGACGCAGTGGCACAAAATTATCTCTTGCATGTACATGAAATTGACCCAAATGGTTCCGTCTGACACAGAGCTAATTCGCGTCACGGTCCGTAGCCGCGTATGATTAGCTGTTTCATTAGGCTCAGTGGAGTGCTGTTTACCGGTCTTCCTCTCCATTACCGTCGAATAGGCCCGAGCGGCTTCCCACAGATCGGCGGCGCTCTCTTTTATCAGCTGTGATAAACAATCCCACGATGGTGCTCGGGGAAAATGACAATCTCGACAGCAGCAGCGCGGAATAATTTGGAGGATTAACAAATCAGGGTTCGAAAAGGGCGCAAGGATGCGACAAGAAAATACCCAGAAGACATCGTCAAGGCGTGAATGTTTCTGCACATAGTTTGATGGTACTGTCACATGTATCGGCTGATTAAGGGGCTGAATAACAAATTTTTAACACTTAAACCGACGGTGTTATTTTTTAATAATTATAATATTAGTTGGATACTAGACATGTTTTCAAATCAAAAGACTTCAGACTTCATTTATAACTATATAAAAGTCCTAAAGTCATACCTTGTCTTAACTGACTTCTCGGTCGGTCTAACGTTTTTATATATAAATTAGCTAGAAACAAAATGAAAATTACTTCGTGACACAGTGAGGACAATTATTTATATCTTTGGAACTGTTGAAGCTATATCTATAAATAACACACAGCTATCATGCACAGAACACCAAATATGTTACAAAAAATAGGCAACATATAAAATGGTAAACATAAATAGTATACATAACAGTTGGCCGCAAAATTGTAATTTTGGTGCAATTACATTTCAAAACAAGCTGTTGTTTTACAGAAAGCTACCAATTTCACATTGCTATCAGGAATTTTTATTTATCTGCATACAAACACCTTTCGAAAATACATTGATAGCAACTGTCACCTGTTTGGAACGGGTGATCGCTCTGATTGATGTACTTTATCACAAAAGATTCCTTTCTGAATATTATCTACGCAATTGTCATAGATTTATTAAAAAGGTAAAATTTAATTAGATTAAGACCAAAGAAAGGTATTATGGACTCCTTAGATTAAATATTATTTAATATACCTTAACTTTTAAGGTATAGAGAAACCAAAGATGAAAACAGTTTAATTATAGGGAGACGTATGAAACGTATCACAGGTCAATCTTTTAAAGTCTTGCCTGCTGAATGCTAAATCGATATTAAAAGGCATGTAAATGAAAAGTCAGCCTACACTGATTATCACTCATTGTTTCTGAACACCTTTATTGTACTAAGGACTGAAGTTTGAGTTTCCATCATTTTCATTCTAGTCATGCCTAATAAGCTATAAAAATGACTCTTACTGTAAATGGTGAGATAAGGTAATCTTGCCTCTTCACGAACTCTTTTGGAATGGTTGAGTCACTTGTCATTATGCTATATTGCTTAGGAATAGAACGCACGTACTTAATACCTTATCTGCACCTGCGCATGAATATTTATTTTTTCTGACGTCATGCGAATCACTTGGTTGAGGCGCGATATCTTTTGTCTCGATGGTTTTTGGCTCTTTTTGTCTTTCGGGAATGTTTGAGGATATGTATATGGTGAGAGTGATCAAGCACACATTTCTACTCCTGTTCAGGCAATTTATTTACATCTTTTATTTTCTTACGGGTTTTCAAATGTTTCTTTCCCGAGAAAAGTCCGTTCGCGTTTTTTTCCATTTTTTTATGATGAATAGAGTACTCTTTTAAGGCTCTATCATTTTTCTAAGAACTGAGCTATTGTAATAATTTCGTTACCATGGTGATTCCTATGGTTAATACGCTATATAGACAGATTAAGACTACGACTGGCGGATATATATTATAACAAAGGGCATAATTAGAGTATATACAATATATATAACCAGTCTCCGTAACAGATGTGTATATATATCCTCTATCAGTGTCATCATCATCATGATCATTATCATTATCTCTACCAACAAGCTTATGATTAAGCTTAGACATACCTTGCACCACTGAGTTAACTATATATATGCAAACACAAAAGCAAATTTCTCCTTTTTACGTTAGGGTGGGTCACTTGAGAGAATTGGTGGGAGTAGGCGTAATTTTTAAAAGTTTGTTCCGAAAGGGTTTGATGATATGGGATCTTGTTTGTTTATAAAAAAAGTTTATAGGAAAACCACCACCTATTCTAGAGTAACCATCACCTTACAAGGGTTATATATTTTTGGCGGGTTCGGTTTTGTTTGTTATTAACATTCGTTTGTCTGTTATTTACATTCGTTTATCTGTAATTAACTTTACTAAAATGTTAACCACGGATTTTGATGAAATATAAGGAGAGCTCACAAATGATACAAGAAACAAAATTTAAAAAAAACAAAAAAACATGCGGGTGATCCGGACCACCATCTGGATCCAGGATTTTTTAAAGAAAAAAATGCTGCATTTCTGACAATGTCATATTGGGGTAATGAGTTTCCTTGGCGGAGGTCTGTGTTCCCTTGGTGCAAATTTCTAGTTTCCTCAATATTTACGAAAATAACCTAACTATATGAGCCGTTGATGTCAAATACTACAACACAGCAAATTTTTTGATTCGATATTTTGATATTTGGACCGGATATTCCACCATAATGACATGAATCATGACTCGCAGACCCCTATCAATTTATTTTTAGAAAGGCCTGAATTAGTAGACCTACCACGTCCTGTCTTTCTAGCTCCCTGCTTGGCCCTGCAGCGGCTGGTCGTGTTTGATTTCTTCTTCTGCTTAGCTCCCTGGGTAACCTTACCACGCATGGTCGCTTGAGGTCTCTTTGTCGTTTTAGTTCTCTTTTTTCTAGCTCCCTACTTAGATCTTGAATTGGTACTCTGTGCCCTAGTGCTATCCCTATGTACGATAAATCGGCAATTTGACTTCACCACTCGGTAAAAAACAGATCTAATTCAAATGTTCAGACGGTTGATTGAAGATCTGGTTATCACATGCTTCGCGTCCCATTGGCTGATGCTGGGGATTCCCTGTTGTCACGGAAAGTATGTCGACCTGCATGTCTTGACTCCATTGATTAACTTATGTAATATTTGTAGTTAATGGAGGTCCTCAACCTTGAATTTCTTTTGGGCAGGATCGTTTAAGGAATATATATATATATATATATATATATATATATATATATATATATATATATATATATATATATATCGACAACAAAGTTTCAAGGAAAACACGTATAATGATATTGTGTGTACATATCATTGGCTGGTGCAACGGTTACTCAAAATGATAAAGTAGCAAACAGTAGGTCAGGCACGTTTACATAATCCATGGGTCTATTGATATATAAAAATCATTCCTTGTCTAACTGATGGTATATGGAAAGGACTCTGTTTTTGCTCAACAGTTATTTGTAAACCGTTTGATCACACGTGGCGACTCGCACCATGGCAATGAGTTTCATACTGGATACTCAACGCAGTACCCCGCACTCTCATCGGTCTGTTTTCCTGTACATTCTGAATATCTCCCTAGTGGTTAATATCGAAAATCCTCCTCTTAAACCATTACTGCCAAGCAGTGAATACAGTGTATGACACCTGTCTACTGGCTTTGCTCAAGGTGTCATTTGGTAGAATTTTAGTTGGTAAAACTATTCAGTGGTTCCGGTGTGAGTTGATTTGTTATGATTGGAATGAAAAGATACGTATCTGTGTACATATATAAATATATATAAATAGTTGACCAGATTTAGGTTAAATGAAGTAATAGAAAATTGATGAAAGATGCAGTATTGTCAAACTTTTCCAAAGAGCAAATTGCCTGCCATTGTAAAAAAAACAATACATTGCAGTGTGAGGTGTAGTGAATACCAATTATTGGTTTAATGTATATGCTGAAAATATAACAAATAACCTTATTATAGTCATTACAGTAACATTTTTACACAAACTAGAAACTCGAGTATACATAGTAATCTTTAAATTCACCTCCTGTACATACGTTTATCTTTTTTTATTATACTTGGAAGTGCAAATCCAATAACATTCCGAATTTTACGATGGGGGTATCTGATTAAACCCGCCGTATAAATAAATAAACATATATTTTACTCTGGGTGAGGCAGGAAATTTATATTTTTATATTTACCAGAGGGGATATTTTTCTTGTGTAGGCGAGGGGCCCAATAAAGTGGCAGCAGCCCCCCCCCCCCCCACCCGATCAGGTCCTCAAGAAGTCATTCCATCTGGCGTAAAGTGAGAGTTACTCGAATCATTCACAGTTAAATGGTATCCCAACAATGACAAATAACGAGAATACTTTTTCTTAGATTTACTGAATTGGGAAATACCTACGAGGACACTGCCCCGCATACTCTACTATTAATGTTTCATAAAGGGGCATCTGGGGGTGAAGTTTATGTCATTAAGGAAGGGGATAATAGTAAAGGGAAAAAATCCTTTGTATATTTTGTGAACGGTTCCCTAATATTCTACAACCATATTTTTAAGATTTGTATCCTTCAAAAATATTTTCCCTGACGGGCCTGAAGGATTACGTTCCTAAATGTACGCATGACTGCATGTCAAATAATTCTGTGTCTTCCTAATAAAACACAAGCCTATCAAGATAGTAAACATTTTTTTAGTTTCCGCTGATATTTCCCAGAAACAAGCTTTGCGGAAAGTTCTTGTATATCTTAAGACATGTGCACACATTGAGGGCAGGTGCAGCGGAAACTGTGACAAACAGGAAAAACATATAATCTAAGGTGGTAGGTTGCATAAATGCGGAGTTAAAAAATATCACTTATTGCAAAACGCCATTTGCAAAGCTCTGGCTTATCTGAGTTGCCCCAAGATGCCCTTGTTGAATTTGTTTTGATTATTGCGGCTGGATCCCACATATTATAAACACGTTGATATAAACAAAACAAGCTACATGTGTGCGTTGATATCCACGTTTTCTGACCAATTTTATAAATGATCCAAATGATGATCTTTAGTTTATAACGGTCAGATAGGTGATTTGGCCCGTTTAACAGTACTGCCACCTCCCAAATATGCGGACACCCACAAGAAGCACGCAGCTGGATTAAAGAATTCAGAACACTTCGGATTATGTTAAGTGCAATTTAATGTTCACAAATTTAAGAAACCATTTAATTTATTGTGGAAGTATATTTATGCTCTTACATTTTATCAAGCCAAACACATCATCATGGCTTACAATATGCCTTGATTACAATTTGATTAAAATGCAACCATTATAACGGCCGATGCAGTTACATAGCCCTGAATGATATATAGGTGCTATGACAAGGACACATTAGACGGGTTCTATCTTCATTTAATTCGCCAATGTTACTGCCTGTTCCACCACTTCTATGACCCTCTGCAGCCGAACCCTCCTTCGTAATGTGTACCAGCCTTTTGCGTGTGGGTGTGTCTTTTCAAGCCCTAGCTCAATCTCCATCGCACTCTAGGCTGCCTTTTCTGCCCATGCCGTCTTTCTGCTTTCATACACCTCAACGAGCTTTGTACCAGGAAAATCGCGCTGCACCTCGTGAAGTCGCTTCTGAGGGTTACTTGAACACCCTATCTTTATTTCTTTCCCGCCTTCTTCATTTCTTCTTTTCATTATATAAATCCAGCAGTTATCTTCGCATTCTCCTATCTTGCCTTGCATGTCTGAAAAATGATATCCTGTTAAGTGTAGCCATGCTCTAAAAATTCTAAATGACTGAAAGGATAATGTATGTGATATAATTTCATAAATAAAAATATAAGATTAATTCAACTTCATATTTCAGTCATGGCATATAGCCTACAATATAAAAATTGCGAATAAAAACATTCATTTATTCCTTTTGCTTGTCTATGATAAATCTCAGTTCACAATGCAATGATTAGCATGAAAAGTTTCTGACCGAAGTCTAATATATTGTATAGTAAGGCTTATTGTCAAATAGGCAAATCCGAACAGATTTCATTTGATACAATAAAACTTAGCCATGCCACTGGAAGATACTCTTAATAAAAAACATAAAATTAGGCTAAATAAAGTAATACAAAAGGTTTTATTAAAATTTCCTCAAACTGATTCGTAATAACCCACACAGGACCAAAGGGCTCAGTTTCCATTACATAAAGTATGTATATAAAAATGACATCAGGCCTGGTACTCAGAAATACATGCCCATGCAATTACTGGGCTATGTGGAGGTCAGCCGGACAGTATTGATAGTCCTCCCGCATGACCGTTTGCGCTCCCCCCAAAATATATGTTATATTTTATATTTCATAGATACATGCATGTCGTATATATCCAGGATTATGCATCCCATTAATTAATCAATTATTTTACTTGTTCAGTTCATTATTTTTCAATGTTTTTACTTCATTTTATGACTTTGGTCGAACACAGTTTCGACAATCGTGATCGGTCAAGTGATACACCATGAGAAAATTTCAAGTCGAAAAGAACAAAATGACAATATTAAATATACTTTAGCTCTTTTGTACTCTAGGTAATAATTAAGGTTAGAAATGTATCCTTAATTGTAAGCATGTCATTGTGTTTTAAAAATACAACAATGCAACATGCAAAGCATAACGTAGCGGATTGAATCGTATCGATCCATATATACATATACATGAATTCTTAACGTATTTGTAATTTCAGTATTAATTAGAAATAGACCCAATAATCACAGCTTAGGAAACTATTGCTGGATCGCTGATCTGAAAGAGAGATTGAAATTAAACCTTTATTTTCCACTAACGTTCTAACATCCGAATAATTATATTAAATTATAATTATAAAATCTGTGACTGAGCACATATTTGTAACGTAAGCCTGCATAATTAGCTTGTAAGACTCATTTTAATCAGTTTCATACCTTGGAAAACCCATGATTGATATGAAAGTTGCTGTCACGTGTAAAGATGTGTCAGAAAGCGGGTTTTCTTTAATTAATTACCTCCACCAAGTGGGTTTATGTTTTTGCTGGCGTTGGTTTGTCTGTTTGTCTGACTAGCAATATTACTCAGTTTTAAACGTATTTTGATGAAATATTTAGGATAGCTCGGCAATGATTGAAGAAACAATGCATTAAATTCTTTGGTGATTCGGATCACCATCTGGATCCAGAGCTGTTTCAAAGAAATATCCTGCATTTCTGACAATGCCAGATAGGAGTTATATGAGCTTCCATGGTGGAGGTCTGCGCTCTCTGAATGCAGATTTCTATTTAATTGTTAAGAGTTTGTCTGCTTCTTTGTCTATTAACAGTATAGCTCAAACTGGGATTTACGGATTTTGATTAAAATTTCCGGATAGCTTGACAATTATAATAGAAACAAGTGAATGCTAAATCGCCATTGAAAAAGGACGGGGGGGGGGGGGGGGGGGGGGGGGGCAGAAATCGCTCGCCTACAGGTTATTACCGAAAAAACTGAAGTTCGGTCTTCTATCCCGGCATCCAGCTGAACGGGAATGGTGTATCCAAATTATTTTAATTACATATATATATACAATATTTTAGGGTCATGACTATTTAACTATCTTATGTCTTTCGGTACCCTAAATGTAAATGTTTATATTGCGAAATATTAGTAATGGCTGATTCACTTGTCACTATGGTATATCGCAAAGTAATATAGCTGAATACGTTATCTGCAACTGCTCATGAATATTTAAATTTTCTGACGTCACGCGAATCACCGGCTAGGGCGCGAGTACGAAGTCCTAACTATAGGAACATGATGCAGGGACATTCTCTGGAACAACTTTTATGTCTCGTCTTGGCGTCTGTCCGGATTGTTCTAGGATATGTAAGTTATAACAGTGATTTAGCGCAGATCTGACAACTGTTCATGTAATTCTTTTCCATATTTTATTCCTACAGGGTTTCAAATGCTTTCTTTCCTGAGATTATTCTGATTGCGTTATTTTCCTTTTAATTTATGATGAATAGAGGACATAATTGCATAGACTGTATGAAGGCTCTTTCGAATTTCTTAGAACTTTGTTATTATAACAATGTTGTTAAAATGGTGATTTTGGGATCTGTAATGCTTAAAATGCGTTCTAGTCATTAAGGATAAGGCTGACGGGTATAAGTTATAATTAAGGGCTTAACACAGTCTACACGATGTATGTAACCAGTCGCTCTTAGGGCCGTACATATATGCTTTATCAGTGTCATCCTTATTAGAATATCTAACGACAAGTTAAAGTTTGTAATTTCAAAGAATCCAACAATCCGGCTATTAGGACATTTTGGGGACGAACACTGGTATAGGACTCCTCGCCAGGTAAAGGTACACGTGTTTGTGTGTCTGACCTACATATATCGCACGTTCAGTTTCCCCAAATGTTACTTCCGGGAAACATGAATGAAGTACACGTGGTGTTGGACATACATGTATACCTTGCACCATAGATTTTTCTGAATATATGTAAATACAAAAGCAGTTTGCAAGCAAATTTTTATTTAAGGTGAACAATATGACAGGGTGAATTGGTATTTTTGGGTATGTTTTTTAGGGTTTTTCTAAGGGATTGAGATTATTTAAAAAATGCTTGAAAGAAACTGGTTCATTATACAGTCTCCACTGGTGTTTTCATGTTGAAACCTATATGTAAACTAGGACCTTTATTTTACTCCACAAGCATTTATCATTCATGCTTAAGTCCGCAAAAGTTTCATGTTTTTATTTTTTAATTATGCCTTAATCTGTTACTTAATTTATATTAAAAGGTATGAAATGTACTAATCAATCCCAATAATTTAGGATGGTGTTGGAACTCGTATTGATCAATATATCATACTGATTTTCTTGAAATTCTACAAAATTGTCAAGAATATGGATTAATTAATATTTCCTCTTTCATAACTGATTAAGGGATCATAGGCTACTGGTCCCCACAGGTTATTATCACTTTTGTTTGCACATATTTTTTTTGTATATTTGAGGGTTCGATAAACTTCTTTTCAGTTTGGTAAAAAACATTCTGCAGGGCAATTACGTCATTAATATATGTATTCTTGATCATTTGTATCAGAAAAAACTATCCTGAAATAATCCAGTTGGAAATGTTAATTAAGTACAGAACAATATCACCTGATAAATGTCTTTGAGCATCCGTGTACGAAGTAAACAATCTGTCAGTATCAATGTGTGAGGGATACTCCTGGTATACTACATTCAGTCAATGTAACACAATGGGAAGTGAAGCTTTGTCTGTCTCTCTTTTTTCTCTCTCTCTCGCTCTCTCTCTCAAAGAACAAAATATTAACTTTATTTATGTTCATATACAAATGTACTGTAAAGTTCTCATGTGTTCATAACGGTTCGGTAAGTATAACTGTTGGCAATAAAGGTTGCTGTGGGGAAAGGTTGGATCTGTTTCGTATTCTACAAATGTCAGATTGAAAAACGGGGAGATAAGTAAACTTTCCCAAACTTTATTAATAATAAACGGTGATATATAGATGCGTGTTGGCAGACTACCTTATTTTTATAAGTTTATATAGCTGTAGAGAAAGATTGGAAAGGAACAGTCATATAAATTTATATTGGAATATATATATATATATATATATATATATATATATAAAATTGGTGAACCGATTAATCGATTAAATCGGTGATTTGACGTTTTCTTTCAAATCGATTGCATTTTAGCTTAATCGATTAAAACGATGCAAATATAAAGAATCTAATCCTGTCAGAGTAACGAACAGCATCAAAATGAAACCTTGCGCAAGCAATAATCGTGGGACAGCAAGTCGACCTTTGATGCGGGTGTGATGATGGTATCATAGTGAATACCGATGTACATGTCACTCTATTTACTGCGGTCAATATTTTAAGTAATAGTATACTGCAGATTTCAGGGTAATAAATTTAGTACATAAAAGAATCGATTGATTATCGACCATCGGTCGCTTTTATTTTTCAAGCATCGATTATGATTTTAAAACCTACCACTAATATATATGGCTCAGCATGTTGTGGTTTTCTATATTTTTAATCTCTCGTGGGAAAATTTTGAAGGCTCGATAAAAATCTTTTAAAATGCACTCGTGTATAGAAAAGTCCGGGAATTCTAAGGCTTAAATATTCACGCCAGCGGATCCCCGCCGATCCTATATGGAGACTGGATTAGCACTACAAATACAGCCCTAGCCTACAAATGTCACCAGTTAACTCTCATTTATGGTAACTGAATCTCTATGGCTGGGAGTTTAATGGCCTGAGCATGTTTGTGCAATCGATGACAGGAAAATTCGGTTTGATAAGTTACATTCGCTTTCTAGCATTTCTGGAGTGGTCTAAGATAGCTGCAGGGAGTTGAACCAGGACCTGAATAACCTAAGCAGACTTTCGTGTCACAGGAGTTTTTATTTAAAATGTTTATTGTTTATAAACGCAGAGGGGCCTTACTCTAGTGGGTATGTCTTTCATAATCGCCGTATTTCCCCATAAGAGAACAATATATATTCATATAAGTCAGTATAATTTAATTATAAATAACAATTATCGGGTCTGACAGGCCGACAGACTCCAAGTTTATATCAAACTAAGTGATTATTTAAATAAGATACAGCAATTTTAATCATGACTTTTCAATGACCTGACAGGCTAAAAGAGCCTTTTAAATAAGAGGGGTAAAGTTGCGTAAGGTAGGTCTAAACTGAACAACCTAATATAACCGTTTAATTAAATAAGATACTGTAGTTTTAATAATGACTATATAATGATTAAATACCACACGTTAAACTGAATTGTGAATGTTCTATTGACAAATCATAGCCACCCTATATGCTCTATCTGTAGCCCCTCATGAATATGTAAATTCTGGCGTCATCCGTAATATACTTGAAGGTACGGATTTATTCTAATTAATCAGAGATAACATCTGAACGAGGTGTGGGGCCTTCCAAGTGACACTTTTTGCACAGCTGACAACGGTTAACAATGTTGACAATGAGTAAGTGTAAATAATTGCATGTATACTTGTCACATACGCTGCAAATTAATTAAATAAAGACTCAGTTACAGTTTCCTCTTATGTTCTGGGAAATGCCTTTTGAGGAATATTTATTGTTAATGCAGATGCCGCGGGGGCGGAATTTTCTAATGCTAGGTACTGGTGGGATACTCACGTGGTCAATTTTGGCGGGTTGTCTGTGTGGTTTCTAAGGCCGCACACAGAGCGGAGTAGATAAGACGAGACAAGATCAGACCGGACTTGAATCCGGTCCGGTCCGCTCTGGTCCTGGCACTGAGCGATCCTGGCCATATCAACATTTTTGATAATTTCAGGACTGGACCTGAGTAGTCCGGTCCGGTCCGTTTGAGTTCGCTCTGTTTGATGGGGTTTTAAGACTAGTGACGATCGGGACCTTTATATTTTACCAAGAGAGCAGCTCTATGAATCATTTGATATACGTACAATTTTGAAGAAGGTGAATTAAGAGATGGACATAAAGTGGGTGACACATGGAGATTGGTGTCCTCTTTGGCAATACCGGGAAGTACTTGCTTAAATAGTTAGTGTTGCCCACCTCATCTCCGATCTAAATACAGGGAAAGGATTTTGCCTTTCAAATAAATAAATAAATATATATATATATATATATATATATATATATATATATATAAAGAAAGATTTAATTAAGTTGACCATCATTTCGATTGTTAAAAATGACCAAACCAGTGGTATTGCATATAAATTTATTCAGTGGCGTAACCAGTGGGGCCTTTCCCACGGGACACTACAAAACAAGAAGGGGGCAAAAAATCTGGAAGGGAAAAAAGGAAGGGAAGAAAGGAAAGAGGGGTAAGAGGGAACAAGAGAAAAGGAAGGAAGAAGAGAAAAAGGAGAAGAAAGGGAAAGAAAAGGAAAAGAAACAGGAGAAAGGGAAGGAAGAAGAATAAAGAAGGGAGAGGAAATGAAAGAAAAGGAAAAGAAAAAAGGAGAAAGGGAAGAAGAGAGGAGAAAGGAAAAAAGATGAGAAAGGAGCAAAAAAGGAAGCTAATTAAAATATGAAGGGGCTTAGGAAAGAAAAAACAATACCTAGGTACTCATCTAACTAACAAAAATAGTGGTGGTGGCCTGGCAGGCCTACATTACTACTATTGTTATTAATACTTATAAAGAAGTGGGAAACAAAAATACTTTAAAAAGTTACGTTAAAACAAATCTTTAGGGAAACTGCTGCTCAACTAAACTAGAAATAATTAGGTTTGGTTCATTTCTGGTATTATCACCAAGCTACATGACCTTTTGACCTGGATTGCATTGTTTGTGGTCAGATTGGCTGTCACTACCATCTTCGGTTGTACATTGCATTATGCTTCATCACTTGGAATACAACTACAAGTCATTTAGCCTAATGAAAAGTTATAACTTAAAATGCCATTGGCACTTTTTATGTAAACTGGCATAATAGGCAGTAAGTCAGATGGGTCCATATTTTCCCAACACTGGGGCATAATGGAATCCTGAACTTTTCAATGGACTTTCTGGCAGAGTTATTTAATTTCAACCAGGGACAAAAAAAATGTGTTTTATTGTTAAACATATTCAAACTGATGCTGAAATGATAAAATTCACTAAAATATTGATTTTTTTTTAGAATTTGATTTCCATAACATGGCATTTCCCCAACTGGGCATTTGCACTTGATATGCATGACTTGATATGCATGTGGCTATAAATTAATATATTAAACAGTAACTTTATACTAGTAGATTTGTTATTATTATTTTTTTAAATTTGGACCACATCATACCAATTGGACATTTAATAACATAATGTGGAATCCTAATATTAGATCAAGCTAAAATTTGCATTTTTTATTCACCTTTCAAATTAATATCTATCTTATCAGATTGATTCTTATACCATAGCCACTGATTACTGTACTGCCTATTTGTAGTACATTTTGACAAATAGAAAACAGCAAGTAAAAAAATTGAGAGGGCTATAATATTTTACTATAAGCAGAACTACGTATAGGGATCCATATTTCCCCAGGGGTTCATAATGCCCCAAGTTACCCTATGTCATGTGTAAGAATCCTAAGACCCACGCAGAGCACTACGTCTTAAGCTCAACTGATACAGAATCGGTAAACCTCTGGAGTCTTACTTACGTCCGTTATCAGGACATAAAATGTAACCGTTGGACCCAGAATCTTCAAACTTAACATCCTGGGAGGTGCAAGAAAAATCTAATTAAAACCAGAAATTAGGTGTCCGTTACCCATATCTTCCGAGCTATGGGGCTCATTAGTACCCCCTAGAATAATTGAAAATAAGATACAAAAGTTCCAGTATCTGAATACTCAATACATTGATCGCCATGAATCTTTGCATGCATATTGATCATGCAGTGTTTGATCAATTCCTGCAGACTGGTGGCGCAAACTGTATTTTTCGATTTTTTACGTATTTTTTCTGTTTTCGAGATCTTCAAAGAAGCGGTCGTCCGTTAACAGTGCACAAATCGTCACTGTTAGACCTAGAATCTTCTAAGTTGATATCCAGGGAGGTCCATGAAAAATCATCTGGAAACCTTAAAAGAGGTCTCTGTTACCCATATACTAAAAGCTATATGAGAATCGTATCTTCCCCACAGAATAATTAAAAAATTGTAACAAAAGCTCCAGTATCTGAATAATTAATAAGGCATTGTTCGACATGATTCTTTGCACGCATATTGATCATGCAGTGTTTCATCAGTTCCTGCAGAATAGTGGTGCCACTTATATTTTTTTCTCTTTTTATCAAAATATTTTAGACCAAAGGAAGAAGTTTTGCTGTTAATAGGCACAAACTCTAACCGTTAGGCCTAGTATCTTTTAACTGTTTATCAAGGGAGGTCTTAGGCAAATCTCATTGGAAACCTGAAATTAGGTCAAAGTGACCTATATTCTGCAAAATATGTGAAAGAACATGATTTGAGCACCTTGCAGGACAGCTATGCATGATTGTTACAGTTGGGCCTAGAAACATCTAATTTGATTAAGATCCAGGGAGGTTCCTTTAAAAAAATCCTTGGAAACCTGAAATAATGTCAGTGTGAGCTATATACTGCAAGTTGTGTGAAAGAACATCATGATTTTGACACTATTTGTCAGAAGGGCACAAATGGTAGCATCTGGATGTCGAATAAGGTCACTGTAACATATATCTAAGGTCTATTTGTAAAATGCATGGATTTGAGTACTCTGGGAGTCATGTATCCCATTGATCAAGATTCAGCTGAGCGTCTTCGCCCATTGGCCACTTGTTATATATTAGTATTGGCAAAGCTAAGAAAAAAGATCTTCATATTTGGTGATAATCAAGTACTAAATATATGAATGCCAAACCAATACTTTAGCATGACTGCCATGGATAAACCAATATAGACTTTTGAGATACTGTGTTGAATGTGAAATATTTACATATATAGGCAGGTTGACAGAAAGGACTGATAAATCTATTTAAATTTCTGATGAGGCAGGGACACTGCACACCACCGTGCTGAGTTGACATAGTGTCTGAAAACTTAATAAAAAGTAATATAATGATAAAAAATTAAAGCTACTGTTTTTTTACCAAATCCTTTCAAATGTTAGATTTCAAAAGAGTTCATCCTGATGTGTATATGCTGTGAAAATTATTTTATCGTTTCTTACAGGGGGGAAAATGTGCCATGGTCAAATCTGGGCAAAATTTAACGGTATTGACTTTACATTTACATTTACAACTTGATCCTTGTTTGAAATTAAAAGAGAAAGATATTTTTATCTCATATCCTGAAAAAGATGAATAAATGTTTTTCCAAAAACATGTTATGTTTCTCTCTGATCATTTATTTCTTTATTATTTGTAGAAAGACCACTACCTTTTTTATTACTTCTCATGTAAGAGTACGGTCGTCCATTCAGTCAAGTTACAGTCATTCGGAAACAGAAGATCAATACTATATGGCTGGGTATGCTATGAATAACTAAATGTGTCTTAGGCTGACATCAAATTTATTAACTTAATAAATTTAATTCCAGAAATTTGTTAAATATTTGGAATATCAAGACAGTAACTAAGTTACGAAAGAATTTAATACCCTGAATTACATTTGGAAAGAGGCCACTAGATTGTACAGGGCCCTAATATATTATCTACGAAATCGTAAAATAGTTATCAGATTGGTTTCACTTAATCGGATTAAGACCGAAGCTGAGCAAGGTCATCTTAAATTAATTACCTCAGCCAAGCGGGATTTATGATTTTGTCGGTGTTGGTTTGTCTGACTGTTAGAAACATTTCTAAAATAGTTATCAACTGATCTTGATCACATTTCCAGGAAAGCTCGGCAATGATACAAGAAACAAGAAACATTGAGGGGGGGGGGGTTGATCCGGATCACCATCTGAATCAAGAATTTTAAAAAGGAAATTCCTGCACTTTTTTCAATGCCATAAAGAGATAATGAGCTACCTTGGCGGATGTCTGCGCTTTTTGAGTGCAAATTTCTAGTTTGTTTGTTAAATGTTTCAAACTTATAGTTTGTTTGTTAAAGTTTGTCTGTATGTCTGTTTATTAGCCCTATTTCTCAAAAAGTTATAAACGGATTTTGATGAAATTTTCAGGATAGCTCGCAGCTTTCAGGATAGCCAGTAGAAAAATATCATTAAATTTCGGAGGTGATCTGGATCACCATCTGGATCCAGGATGCAGGAAAAATAGACCGAAGCTGGGCGAGGTATTCGTTAATTAATTACCTCCGCCACGCAGGGTTTATGTTTCTGCCGACGTTAGGTTATCTATTTGTCTGACTGTTAGCAACATTACTCAAAAAGTTCTGAACGGATTTTCAGAATAGCTTGGTAAGATACAAGAACAATGTATTCTATGTTGGAGGTGATTCGGATCACCATCCAGATTTGTTTTAAAGAAAAATCCTTAACAATATCTGACAATGCATCTAGGGGTTATGAGCTGCCTTGGCGGAGGTCTGCGCTCTCTGAGTGCAAATTTCTTGTTCGTTCGTTAAAGGTTTGTCTGTTTCTTTGTCTATCAGCATTTTAACTCGAAAAGTGATTAATGGATTTTGATGAAATTTTCAGGATAACTCGCCAATGATACAAGAAACAATTAATTTATTGTGGGGGTGATCCCGGTCACCATCTGGATCCAGATTCGAGAAAAATGCTGCATTTCTAACAATGCCATACTGAAGTAATGAGCTGCCTTGGTGGAGGTCTTCGCTCTCTTAGTACCCATATTCTTGATATTGATTAATATACTTTAACTTTCAAGGTATACTGAAATAAAAAGATGGAATCAGTTAAATGATACGGATTCTTATTAATAAGACGTATCAGAGATCTAAATTTGAAAGCCTTGCCTGTTGAATGCTAAATCATCATTAACGGGACGGGATCGGGGGGGTGGGGGGTGGGTTGGGGGGGGGGGGGGAAGGTATGATAAGTTCGCCTACATATGATTGTGACAGATTATTACCGAAAGGTAAGTTTGGTTTTCCATCCTGGCATTCCAGTTGATTGGGACGGTATATATCGAAATCATTCCATATATGAACAAAGTTTTAGTCACGACTCGATTACTATCAATTGTCCTACCCTAAATGTAAATGTTTATATTAGGGACTCCTTTGTTATAGTCATTCACCTGTCACTATGGTATATCGCCAAAGACGCTTAGCGTACGTACTAAATATGTTGTCTGCAACTGCTCATGAATAGTAAAGTTTTCTGACGCCACACGAAAAACTTTTTTTTTGTCTCGCCGGGGCGTCTGTGTGGACTGTTAGAGGATATCTAGATTACAACAGTGATTTAGCTGACACCTGTTCAGGTAATTCTTTTCCATCTTTTATTATTACAGGGTTTCAAATGCTTTCTTTCCTGAGATTAGTCTGTTTGCGTTATTTTTCCCAGCTGGTTTATGATGAATAAAGAACATGAATGCATATACTCTATTAAAGCTCTGTCAAATTTCTTAGAACTTTACAATTATAACTATATAAATACCATAGTGATTTTGCGACCTGCTATGATGAATACGTTCTGGTCATTTAGGCCACGGCTGACGGTATGGATTATATATAACCAAGGGCATTAATGCAGTGGACACGATGCATTTAACCAGTGGCTGTTACAGCTGTGCATATGCTTTATCAGCCCCAATCTAAACTGGTAAGTTTAAGTTTGTAGTTTACAGAGTCAAACAAGCCGGATATTAGGACATTTTGGGGACAAACACTGGTATCAAACATCCCCGCCAGGTAATGGTACACGTGATTGTGTGTCTGACCTACATATATCGCTCGGTTAGTTTCCCCAAATCGAACTTCTGGGAAACATGAATGCAGTAAACACGTGCTGTTGGGATAAATGTAAACCTAAATGTTAACTGGGACTTAATCTTTACTATTCGAGCAATGATCATCCGCGCATAAAGATTGCATTCCATACATTCGTATGCAGTACGTCTACTCTGAGATATAAAATTTGTGTTTCCAGAGGAAAATCCTTTATAGTGGAGGTAACACAATGGAAAATGAAACTCTCTCTCTCTCTCTCTCTCTCGTTTACTCTCATATATGATAACTGAATCATGCCGCTTTTCTACTCTTTCATGCTCTGTGTTGGATAAATGAACATTTTTCAAAACCTTTTAAGTCAAGGAATGTCATCATAAAGTTACGTTTTGGCTCGCTCATGTATGTCAAGAAAATAAAAACACGAAATAAAGCGTAATTTGAGAAAAGCATCATTTATTCAGAGGAGGGTCTGAAGGTTTGGTTCTCAGAACTATCCAAGGGGTCTGTCTGCACATTGCATCAACTAACATTTAAAATGATAATCAGTTTTACGTATATTTTTTAAGGTTAAATTGCTATTTTTCATCTATTTATAGAGTTGTTGATATGTTTTCTAAAATACATTGGTGTTATATTTTCCCTATCTTTCATGGGATATCTTTTATAGGTGAACAAATAAACAATAACATTTTTGGCACTTTTAAATCTTCAATACTCTGTAAAATCATAATTTACAGAGTTAAAGTCACATTTAAAACATTCTGGGGATTCATATCTATATTTTAATATGATCACATATTTTTATTAATATTGATAAATCGATCAGTACTAAAGAATCAAAACTGTCCATATGCGAAAATTTAGTACGAATTCTCACCTTTCAGAACATGTACATGTCAAGAGGTGACAGACCAGTAGTGTGTACAAAATTAAGGAAAACTTAACCAATGTATACAAGTTTTTTGACAGTTCTGAGTTCTAATCACAAGAGCTGACATATCTTAGTTTCATAGGCATTGAAAACATTGAAAGATCCTTGTTAATTCATAATTCAGATTGTTGCATGAAAGTTGCAGTGATTTTTTTTTTAATGTTAAGAAAATAATTTTGAATATAATTTATTCTGTTGCATTAACCAGACATTCTTTAATACCAATATCCTGAGCAACGAAAATTTCTACTGGATTAATTAATTTAAGTATATTCTAGATATATTACAGAATTATCTGCACTCGGTAAAATTGGCCGGAGCCATTTATTCTTTCTGGTTTCTTTCAGGCGATTAGGATTTCAAACCAGCAAGCGTGAATCCGAGAAACCCATGTCTCAATGAGGCCTTCTGAAATAGAAAAGATTGACAGTAAATCTTAGATTTTCCACATTTTTTTTTAAAATCTGAACAGATTATATAAGGACACACACACATATACATGTATATATATATTGTGTAATTCCTAATTCAGTCTTATATACTGTATATACTGAAAATATTTTAAAATACACATATTTCCTGAAATCAAGGGGTAATACCTACCCAGATTTACTAAAGGGTCCAGTTGGATGTGCAGATAATTCTAACATTTACATGGTGACGTCATTATCATGAAATACCAGCGTGGTTTCGAAGTCAGGGAATGGAGTGGACAGGTATATATCAGATATATATATCCCATGATACCTTTATAGCCATGATTTAATCCATTTGGATTCAAGGATATATCAAATATAAAACTGAATATAGACTGGTTTCCGAGATTCATATGGTGAGCTCATTTTAAAAGAAAAGCTGTATCCAGGATCAGATACCTTGAATGTGTAAAACCCAATATAAATATCGGAATGGACACAAAGTTCTGAACTAATTTAGAAGTGTAAATGATATTATTTGCTTCCTAAGAAAGTTATTTCAATTCGGATTATTATATTCCTTTATTATATTCCTTATTAATTTTGTCATATTTTATGTTATATTATGGTATTCAAGCACATTTGAAAAATAATAATATTTGATGAGGTTAACATGAAACTTTGCAAATATCCTGATAAATATTAGAAATTATATGAGTACAGTGAGACATCTCATGCATTTTATTTAACAAAAAGGCAAAATTTCTTGTCAGCTTAGATAAAATAGTTAACATGCAGATTTACTTTAATTGTTTAGTGTCAGAAATGAAAAAAAAAAACACATTTATGGTGTGGGCACGGTCGACAAAATAGTGACATGTATAGTGGCCTCCCTCAGGAGGGTATGCTTTCATCCCCGTTCGTGTTTGTGTTAGTTACAACATAACTCACACAATCTTGAAGGCTTTTGGACTTTTTGTGAATGGACCAAAGTAAAATCTATTAGATTTTGGTGTGAGTCTGTCATATGACGCGGATTTAGAAACGTCATCAAGGAATATTCACGAATGTACAGTAACTTTTGAACGAATGAACCACCCTTCCACCGGAGGAAATTTCTGCAAAATTCAGGTGAAATTCCGACAAAATTTGAGTTTTATTTTTTGCACTCTCATTTTTGTGTCCGATCATTCACAATTTAATTTCATAGTTGCCAATCCCCTCACAAAGTTGTCTCACATTTCTCGGACAATTTAACTCTAAATTAAGAAGGTTTTGAGACAGGTTCGAGACACTCCCCGACGACTTTGTGACTATCTTGAGCGAAAGGTTGTCGCACGTTTTTTTAAACATTGTCGCGACACAGTATTTAGACCCTGCGACTCACGCGAGGAAATTGAGACATTTTGGAAACTCCCTCGTGAATGCAGTTTTCGCCCAAAGTCGCCTCCGAGTGAGAAACGGATGATAATGAGGACCCAATATATCGTCCAAACTTTTTATATATACATGAATCATTTACCTGGATTAGTTTTGGTTGTCCCGGTTAACAGCTTTGTCCACCACACCCGTAACCTTGTGGGTCCCTGCCCCCTGGGGGTTGGTGTACCAGTCAGATTGTGCCCCGTCAACTTTCTTCATCCCGAGCTGGTGTTGAACTGCTTCCTGTGCGGCCCGCTCACCACTCCCTTTATCACTTGTATCAACTCGGTGGATTATCTTAGCGTTCGGGTGGTTCGCCCTGACTTCGTGGAGTCTTCTACCGGGATCTTTGGAAGCGCCTACTTTGATCTGGTCGCCATCTTTCATTACGTACACCTTGCCCGGACCACCGGATCCCTGTTGGTCGGCCATTTTTCGAGAGTAGCTTGGAGTTCGTTATTGGTGCCTCAAGTTTCAGATACCGAATGACTGGTGACGTCTCGTACGACGCCTATTTAACAGGCTTGCGTTTCAGGGACCCTAAGACAGCTGAACGTAACAAACGGGATTTTACAGCTGACCTCACACAATGCACCAAAGGTAGTTTTGGTTTCGTATTCATACTTTGTCCCTGTTATCGATATACCAACAAAACCGAAACGACTGTTTAATCGATATGAACGTGGGTGACACCTGTTGAGGCAGCCACAAACATATGAGACACCTCTAATTATTATTGTACAAGTCGGATGATCACACTGATATTTAGAAATAAAAGACAAAATACATACAAAGAAACAAAAAGACAAAATTAAACGTATCCATGACATGATATCAATTTTCATGCAATATTTTAGGGATAGCAACAATTAGTTTATGTTATTATAAATTCTACTTATGGATTTCATAAATGGAATTCTCGGTATTAATTTATGATATCATAAATTGAATTATTATAAGAAATACTTAACCCATTTTATCAAAATTGAATTTAGGATATCACAAATTAATTTTTAACATGAATAATAAAACTCATAACTTCACAGATTCAAGTTGTAATATGATGACGTGTAAAATAAATGTTAGGACGTGCCTGGCCTGGACCTTGTTTGCTGAGAAAATGTTGGGGGGGGGGGGGGGGGCAATGCAAAGGAGTACAGACAAAAGCCCCCCGCCCCACGATTAGGACACCCCGATAGTTTTCTCCCCCCCCCCCCCCCAAAAAAAAAATCGGATAAATTCCCCCTACAGAGTAACATATCTTTGTTCACTCTCACCAAATAAAATGAATTATTTTTGTAATATTTTGTTATTATTCATTCATAATTTACATTTGATTTAAACACTGGATGACAAACATTAATGACAATTCATGCAATAAACAAAATGTTTCTAAAAAAAGATTCATAGCTGAAAGGTTATTGGGTTAAAATATGACAAAACTGATTGACGGAATTATCTCAAACTTTTAAATATGCTAACTACGTGTTTTCCCTTAAAAAGGGGTAGAGAAAAGGGACTTTGTCATAACCTGTAAAATGTGAGGGGGCATGTCCCATTCCCCCCCCCTCCCCCGCTCTTACTTAAGATTAAGATTGCAGAACAAATATTTATTCCACAGAGATAAAATACAGAATTGCTAATGACTAGCTGTCTTAATGCCATTGTTAAACCTTAAATTGTGTCAAGTATTATTGATCAAAATTTAATATTTTATCACATTTAACAAGAACTAAATAAACAAATTAAATTTGCACTTTTGGATTGACTGATTGAAGATGTAGAAAGGCCTGAAAATCTGTTATGTAAAACAAATGAAAAATACAAAATTCATCAACAGTACAACTGTAAAAACAAATATGAAATTATGAGATTCATCTTGTTTATTGAACCTGCCTGTCAACTGAAAGGGATGGGGTGAAAAGAGAGAGAGAGAGAGAGAGAGAGAGAGAGAGAGAGAGAGAGTGACAGACTGAGGGGGTGCTTACTTCAGGCAGCCTGACCTAGAATCAGCCAGCTGACGAGTACCTTACATAACAAGCCCAGCAGGGGACATGGCCAACAGATCATGTAAGCAGAGAGAACTGTACTGAATGACCACCAGTGACCAAACTAGGCTAACTAGGCTATTTTTTTAGTTGTTTTTTTTTTCAAATTTAAGATTTTAACAGATTAAATGTGTAGATGTGCATGCTCTGAAAATTAAACCCACAGTACTTACAGGAAGAAAAACGTGACGTTGTCAAAATTTAAGATAATGTTTTTATATTTATGCTTATAACTTTAAAAAAATTGCAAACTTTTGATCAAATTTTGGGTATAAAAATGGACTTGATTAAATAAAGTTTTTACGAAGTGATTTTTCACAAAGTTCATTAAGTTTGGGTCCATAACTTCAAGTTTTACACAATAGGTCTACTCATTTAATTTCCAGGAATGTACATAGGAAATATAAAGAGGAAAAGGTATATTAAATATGATCAATAACAGATTAGTGGTCTTAATATTAGGCAGTCTTGAACTATAATAATGGATTTTTAATGGAAAATTGAGGATTTTTCCTTGATATCTCGATGGAACGAAGTCCTATAGGGCCAGTTGTGAATATGGTAGGAAAGTTTGGGGACACCAAACTGTATGTCGAATTTTGAATTCGTACGTCCAACGTTTCCAAAACATGCCAGTTTAGCGGACGGACAGACAGAACGACGGACGGACGGCCGGCCGGAGGGACAGCCGACGGACAAAGTACCATGACTTTTAGTCAGCGGTGCTAAAAATCATAACATGTGCTACGGGGATTGGACCGATTCACTCTGACGTGAAAAAATGGACGCTATTTCAAAAGCAGTCGGTAATTTATATTCTTTCCCTGTAATATAATTGAGATTTTATTGTCAGAGTATGTATGTAATATTTCACAGAATACCATGGCATGAGTGTCCTGAATACCCCGTTAAAGCGCCCGCCATTGTGTCAATGTTTACAACGCATCCGCTGATAGATTCATTGATTTATAATTAGAACTGCCCGAGCTCCGTTGAACTGATAACCTATGACCCATTAGTCTTGATAAGTGCTAAAAATAACACATTATCAAGGTTAACGCTCTTTCGACTAAAAACAATTTCTTTTAATGTTGTTTTTGACTTGCAACCGGCTTGGAATTTCCATGTACTAGAATACTTCTGGGAAAATACAGCTTGCATTCCCCAAAACGTAGTTCCGGGAAACACCACTTGTATTACTAGACCTAAAAAACAAATCTTTATTAAATGTTTTAAATGTGAAACGAATAATGTCACATTCTGTGTGTCATATTCTGTGTGTCATATTCTGAATGCCAGAATACACGCACCCATGCACATTATACATTTATTTACACATCACCCTTTAGAATATCATTCCCAAGCTTAACGCTGTTTTCATTGATTTCCTGGTTGAATGAATGCTTATGAATTTTACTTTCGAGCTAAGTGTAGTTTTCCTGTTGGTCATGGGTAATGCACAGTGGCTGGAACTGGATATGGTTTAGGTTAGTTGAATATGTATAATAATGTAAAATGTGTAATTACTGAGTATTACATTGTATATGAAGCGCAATAGTGCGCTTACCTCCACCGGAGTATGACAGTCAAACGGAATCCGCCCCTTTTGTAAAGTCGCTTCGTGGGAAAAGTTCATCAGTTTTTATTTGTATAATCGGTACATATTTCCTTGGAATATGCGAATGTTATTATGACAATGTCATTGTTACATGAGGTGTAAGTTGGACTTTTACATACAATAGTATGTTTATAAATGCTAATCTCCATGGAACTAATGACTGACCCATGCATCCTTCTAGTATGTTTTACAACATACAATCGGAGCTATGCACAGTAAAACCAATAAATAAATAACATAAATAACTTGTCATGTTTACCAGTTTTTCCACTCCAGGTTTTTGATCTGGGAAACATAGGCTTTCAATTAACATAGAAAATACTTAAAAAGTAAAATTTTGAATTGGCTTTGATATGAATTTATCGATTTTCAATGGAAGGATGTAAGATTTTCAATATTGGGTTATTTTTATTACTGCGGAATTAAGTCTAGCTGAAATGTTAGGCAAACAAATGCAGCCACATTTATCACAACACATACGAGAAATGTATGCAGGTTTCAAAGGAGCAGTCCAATATAACACACACAGACAAACACACATGCAGTAATACACGTACACGATCCTACATATATATATATTGGAGGGAATCTGAGTCATATTAGGGGTAGCTGTTTCTGTTAATAATTTATTGATAGCAGAAGTTTTATTCTGCTTTCTGCAGTATGTTTATCTAAATCCTCTTATCTTTTATCTGGAAAATGATTCAGCTTCTTATTAATATTATTACCAAATATTAATTAATCGATTTCATATTTCACTGATTTCTTAACATTTGAGAACGACCTCCCAACAACCTCTGTCGCGTTTTCATACAAAAAAATGTCAAGCCAAATATATATATGAGTAATTTTGTTATCAAGTTTATGCTATTTTTCCAGTGAAACATTTTAGCTGAGGTTATCCCTTTAACATTGCAAAAGAAAAATATAAGATAAAAATGAATAAAGACAAAGAAATAAAATTAAGCATACGTGGTTTATTTCAGGCAGAGAGATTACAAATAATCAGTCATTTAGAAATTGATTGTTCATTAACTTTTCCTTCAAACTTAAGAATTAATATCAATGTACGATTAAAAAGAAGAATCATGAATCCGAATTAATCTACCGGTATGGTCCAGGTTGGTCTTACATTCAACATTTATTGTACTACGGTATATAAGTCCGGTAATTGAATGATGTATCACGGAGGAAGCAGCAATTCACTAGTCTTATATCTAAAGTCATAGGGAAACAAGTTCACTATTGAAGGAGGCAGTCTTCCTGGCACTGAACAAATGCGCAGCAAGTCTGAAATAATGAAAGTTTATTATAAGGATTAAAAAAAATCGACAGAGTAAAGGTATATATATATATATATATATATATATATATATATTTATATATATATATATATATATATATATATATATAAGATATAAAAACCCAAAATCTGGAACTCAACAACCATGAAAGAGAATAAGTATATAAAAGAAAATTTAAATATAATAACTGTAATGGTTGTGCACCAGAATATAAAACATACATATCATTTGATAAGTAAAAATTAATGACTGAGCACCATTTTTATAATATAAAAACCAACACCACATTTTCTAGACACAGATATGGCTTTATGCTCACGGTCATTTCTTTGTTACAGCTTTCTTGAGCTATGAACATAATAAATGTTTGGACATGTAGATACTTTATAACTCTAAATATACCAAATATATCGTTACATCATAGCAATACAAATAAATAACGAAAATTCTAATATTCACAGCTAAATAAATGTAAGCTCCTACTCATAGCTAAATGAAACCGAGCAAAACGGTTAACCCTTTCTTCATTGGCTTTAAGATGTAAAAATATTGCACATACTCTATTTATTAAGCCTAACGCTGTACAGCTTGCGTCACCACGGATTTCACTTTTTCAGCATTTACTTCTGCTGGTGCTTTATACCAGTCTGTCCCCGCATCCCTCTTCATCTTCAGCTGAACTTCAACTGCTCTTTGGGCCGCCGTCTCTGCAGAAGGTCCGTCGCTTACTGGTATTTGTAAGATCAGCACAGCTGCGGGATGGGTTCTTTTCACTTCATCCAGTCTTCTTTTTGGATCAACTGACTCCCCGATTTTGTACATGCCCCCCTCTGTCATCACATACACCTTACTAGCCATGGTTTTTGAGAGCTGGCTGTACACCTGTTAAAGGTTGATACCTCTCACTTCAAGCAACTGGTATACCAAGAAACGTGTCAGGTCCTTTTAAAGGCAGGCCAGAGGGTCAACTCTACCTGATTAATCGTTAACTCCTTTGGTGATACGAGTTACATATATGGAAAGACAGGCCAGTATATCATGCCAGAAAGGCAACTGCGTTTTGTTTCTGATCTATATTTAATGACTTACACAGATAAACTGGTGAAACTTTTTACACTGGAAAGTATAGATAGTACACATTTGAATTTGTAAGTATATGATATTGTTTACGGTAAAAAGTTACTGATAACTGTTTTAAAATTCGAATTTAAATAAAAAATTTAGTATATTTCTCCAAGGCTATTTCACACGTGAAATGCATTTAGAAATTTGCCTATAGATTTTTACGTTATAACAAAATTTAAACATATCTTCTCACGACATTTATATATATAAATATATAATTATATACTTCTCTTTGGGAATATAGTAAATATGGAAGCAATCCGGTACTGAACCTATATTGTCTAAGAAGCGTAAAGACATAATATGCCGCTACATGCACATATAAGCTATTAGGGGAAGGGGGGGGGGCATTTTAATAAAATATTAAAATATTGTAGTATACATGATGAAGAACAGACAACAATGCCCATACACAATCCGGCTTATGGGCGATAGGGTAAAATATTGGTTACGTGTGTGAAATTTAGATTTGGCCTAGAGAGTGTGGAAAAACTACTCCCCGACTAGGATAATGTGAAATACATGTATATTGAGAAAATGTGTAAAGTGCATGTGGTGCACATACCTCAAAGAATGATGCGCTGCTGCAGTGGCGGGCAGGGTATACACATGGCTATGGGGTGATTGGGGCTAATTCAGTATTGTCTGGTAGAGAGACAGCCCTTGTTCATTCAGTGTTCCAAGTTAACATATTCAGGCATTAAGACTTACGCTACTTACCTACACCTTTTCAGGTAACCCCTAAATTGTGCGGATAACTTATATGTTAACTTAATTCTGTTTACTTCATTACATTAATTCTGATTACACCAGTTCTGGCAAACGGTCTAGAATAAGACCAAAGAGTGCGAGTGTCGCATATTTAAAATTTGGAGCTGGATGCACAATTCAATGCCCCGCTTTCATTAGTCTGTTTACACTTCCTTGATCAGTGCCAGTCCTAGTGGCGTAACACAGAGAACCTTGCAGTACAAAGCAGCGGTCAAAACAAAAGGAGATTCGGGATTACTGCAGTGTATAACACCTGTGTGAATAGCGTACTCACGAAGTGTCTATGTAGAAGACTGAAACAAAAGTAACACCTGTGTAACACCTGTGTGAATAGCGTACTCACCAAGTGTGTATGTAGAAGACTGAAATAAAGTAACACCTGTGTAACACCTGTGTGAATAGCGTACTCACGAAGTGTCTATGTAGAAGACTGAAACAAAAGTAACACCTGTGTAACACCTGTGTGAATAGCGTACTCACGAAGTGTCTATGTAGAAGCCTGAAACAAAAGTAACACCTGTGTAACACCTGTGTGAACAGCGTACTCACCAAGTGTCTATGTAGAAGACTGAAACAAAAGTAACACATTCTTGGAGGATTAATGATATTATAACTTTAGCATTACTAGTAGTATATAGTGATACAAGCAGTGGTAGTAGAAATTAATAGTTGTTGTAGTATCTGTTGTGGTCGTGGTTTATTGTCATTTTATTTAGGTAATCTATAAAGTTAATACGTAATAAAATATTTCTTTTGGGGGGGCGGGGGCGGGGGGGGGGGGTATTTGAAAACGTTTGGGTTTGAATGGAATCGACTAGCCTGAGTAATCTGAATTGTTGTGCGGCCGTGGGTGACTGTGTGTGCGGGGGGGGGGTTATGAACCGGGGATGTTATGAAATCGTTACATCGGAACAAGTAAAGACAATTATCACAATAAATATAGGTCTCCCTTCCTCTGTTTACAAAAAAGCGAATACGTTGTGGTCGGTGTCCGAATGCGCAGGCCCACAGAATTATGTTTTACAACATTATATACCCTCTACAAGCATGTATGTCAATGCAAAGCCAGGACAAAGGCATACAGACACGGAACTCTTCTTTTTGCGGAACAAATACTACCTTTTAGAGTGATTTTGGCTGAATGAAAATATAGAGTATGCAGAAAGATCATATACAGATTATGCTAATTACATCAGCCATAACACATGAAAAAGTAACATAGAAAGAAATTCGACATTGCAAAAAAAAATTTGTTTATACACGATGTGTTTCCAGACAAGACGTGATTGTAGGACTACTAACCCCTGTAAGTGTACAAATTTAAACACTCGAGCCCTGTTGACACAGGACGACAACCTGTTGAAAAGAAAATTCTAATGTGTCTTCTTTCCATTGCTGTGTTGACACAGGACGATAACCTGTTGAAAGGGAAATTCTAATGTGTCTACTTTCCATTGCGACATCACAGGCTTATGCCCCTTTCACTCATTCACGTTTGATCGTACGTTTGGCCACGTTTCGCAACGTTCTCGGAGAACGTGGGTGGTCGTGGAGGTTGGAAATGGTCGCCGCCGACGTTCGCTCATTGTTCGTCCATTGTACGTTGTCATTACGTCCAGTACGTTCGACTTACGACTGGATCGCGAAATAAAACGTGCGATCCTCGTACGCTTTTAGTACGTCCACAACGCCCCCTGTACGATATTCTTACGTTGTTAATACGCTTACTGCGACCATTTTACGCTGTATCACGTCAACCTTACGATCGATTTACGTGTGTACTACGTGTTTCGCGATCTTAGGACGCTCAGTGAGCGTTGTTTGCGTCTTTTGTACGACTCGAGTACCAAGTATATATAAACCCCGGTTGTTTTGAGTAGCTTTCATTTCCAGTCTGACTTCCGATGAGTGAACATCATACCAGCTATTGCAAGACATATGTTGGTGGCAATATATGTTGCCATTCTGAATGATTTGATTGCTGCAAAAGAAAGCGCCTTGGCTGTTTTGGCGGAGGAGATGCGGGACGATGGGGAAACGGCGCGAGAGATGGGTGAGGCCTTGGCTGCAAACCAGAATTCTCTTCGGCCAGGACGAGCAGCTGATGATGGAGTTGGAGATGGCTGAAAATGCCAGCCTCAAGAACTTTCTTCGCCTCGAACCGCAAATGTTCTATGAACTGCTGGAAAGAGTTGGTCTTCGCATTCAACGTCAAGACATCTTCTGGAGGAAAGCACTGCCTCGAGGCTTTGCATGAAGCTAGCCTGCACCCTCAGGTTCTTGGCCACTGGCTGCACATACAAGTCTCTGATGTACAACTTCCGAGTGGCGCACAACACCCTTGCTCGGTTCATATCGGAGGAAATTATTTCGGAATATGCTGATGAAGTCCTCGCCATACCTACCACCATCCAGGGTTGGCTGGACATTGCTGAACTTTTCTCCAGAAGATGTAATTTCCACTACTGCCTTGGAGCTATAGACGGCAAACATATCGCAATCTGGTGTCCTTCGAGATGCAGATCAACATATTACAACTATAAGGGCGTCAATTCCATTATTTTGATGGCCCTTGATGATGCGGACTAATATTCATTTGGGTTGATGTTGGTGCCAATGAATCATGTTCGGACAGTCAGATATTCGGAACCTGCGAACTCAAGACTACAACAGAGGATGGTACTATTGTTTTCCCTCCACCTACACCACTACCAGGAGATAACTAGGATCTACCCGATTTTATTATCGGAGATGATGCTTTCCTCTTGAGGAACTGGGATTATGAAATTCTACTGTCGAAATCTCACAGATGAAGAGCGGATATTTAATTACAGGCTTTTAAGAGCCAGAAGAGTGGTTGAGAACGCCGTTGGAATATTAGTGCAACAATTTGCCTGTTTGTTGACTACTCTGAAACTGTCTCCAAGGAATGTGGAAAGCGTGACTCTGGCTTGTGTTTGCCTGCACAATATAATGCGATGACGCTATCCTGCTATGCAAAATGCTCTCCTACGCAGCGAGGACCTGCAGGGTATACCTGGTGCCTGACGTCAAGGACAAAACTTAAATGTGAACTTTCAACCAGGCCGTGGCAACAGTGCAACAAATGTAGCAAAAAATGTGAGGAATTATTTATCAAGGTATTACTCGCATCCTGTAAGAGCTGTGCCATGGCAGGCTGCAAGTGTTTTCCCAGAACGATAACATTTTTTAAAGCTAAATTTCAGTGCATAACAAGGGACTCTAAGCAATAATAATTGTTAGTATGTTGAAACGTGGTTTTGTAAAATTGCAATGTATGCAAAAAATTGGAAGTTGTTTAAAATGTTTATAATTTTGTGATATATTATTATTAAAAGTTGATTGTGCATTTGCCTTTTCAATAGAAATTATTACTTTATTATATGCCTTGTCCCATAGTCTAAAAATGTAGTCTGAAAAAAAGTAAATATAAAATATAAAAATTACACATTTATTTCACACTTGTTTGCTGCTGTTTATGTTTAATAGAACAGGGCCCCGCTCAGCCACAGCTGGCACTTATCACTGGGACTGGCCGGCAAGGCTGCCCAGCAGGGGGTCAAGTGAGTGCACATGTTCTGCTTGTGGCGCTAAGTATCCCAAAGTACCCTGTATTTATCTATCAATTACAGGACTACCACAGTAGCTAGATAACACTAAATGCTATGACATGGTAATGAAACATTAAGACAATCTATGTACAAAATTTAAAGTTTATAGGATAAAAGTTTATGTTTATACAGATGCTACATAGCATTAATACAAAGGTCTTCACTTGTGAGCACAATAGAATACACTTGCATAAAATCATCAGATGAAACATTCAAAATAAAACTAATTCCACGCTAAAACCTGACAGGAAAGCTACTGGCAATTAGTTACAGATGTACTTATTCCACATATTCAAAAAAAATAACTGTTTCAATTCAATAAACATATGCGTATGACGTAAACAGTTTGTTCATGACAACAACATTGATCTGGTGAAACATTAGTGCTCACAATATATAAATTGTCCGGTTTTGCAGAGATAGTTGAGACAAGTGAAATTATATATAATTTGATTTGTGGGGAAAAAAGGCATCCTTCATATGTAACTACATTCACAGGCAATTTACAATGTACAGTCTCTGCATAAGTCGCTCATTCACATCTTTCTTCCCCTCCTTTTAATTTGTGGAATGTGTTCATGCACATCAGGAGATATTAATGTTAGATGGCCTTTCATTGTTGCAAGAACACGTTTTGTTGGAACCTTGACTGAGGCGGTCTTCTTAGCAATCTCATGGAATGGAACTGTGCTTTCTGTGTTTGCATTGAAGAGAGAGAAATAGACTCATCATCTTCAAGATGCTCAAGTCTGAGTTTGGTTGTATCAATCTTTCTTTCAATGCGCTGTTTACTTTTTACGTTTTCAATGAATGTAGCAGTGAGACTGTCCCATTCTGTGTTCTCAGATGTTTCACTTGCGATCCTAATATCAATTTCATGACAAAGGTCAATTAACATGTCATGGTGTCGTTTCACAATGCCCAACAGAATATGCAGATATGGAGGGCAGATGTGGTCAACTGGAATTTCGATAAGTGTTTTGTTTATGACATTATGGAAATCCCGGGCTTTTGCTTTTTTACCTTGACCTGTGGTTTGGAAATTGATGTGGTCATGCTTAATCATTTCCAGTGTGCGAGGAGTTGACAGTCCATGCTCTTTCAGAGGCATCTGAATTTCATCTTTCTTAATCAAGCACCAAAGGCATGGATAAGCCGCTTAATGACCAGATAAACCAATAACACTGGTCAGAAAAGAGTAATCCCCATGGAGAAAAAGCCTGAAGGATTGGTTTTTCCATGTGGTGGTTGAAAGTCCCCTCAGATCATTATTTACTCTCCGCAATGCCCGCAAAAGGTTTTCATAATAATCTTTTGCCTCAAAAAGACAAAATGCGATGGTGTGAAGTTTAGAATTAGGCTCATCTAGGTTTAGAATTTGTACACTAAACTTCATACTCCCTCCTCCATGATCTCCTCCAATCTTCAGCCAAATTTCATCATCTGGTATAACTCCTTTCCATGTCAGCTTTCCATGTTCCTCGTATTTGTTTAACAGCCTCAGTATATATGACGGTAAATCCTTTATAAATGTAATTGGGGCTTCACGTTCTATGATGACACTAGGCTGAGATGAGTCCTTAAATGAAAATGGTATCAGTTCAGATATCAGGCTGGCACTAATTACTTCTTCCCTTGCTGCTCTTTCTGCCTTCTCGCTTTCAAAATGTACACCAATAGCCCTGAAGAACCGTTTTTTAACCCTTGACTTGCCCCACGTCTGTCCTAAGAGAGTTTTGATGGCTAAACTCTTGTTTTTATTAATTGTGGCTCTGTGTAACACACCTGCTTTTTGGCAAATTGTTTCTCTAGTTGCCCGACTTAATTTCTTTAATTCTGCCGCTTGCTTTAAATGTTGGGATGCTTCATCCTTACCAGCTAGGAATGCCCTTGTCCCATCAACTACACGTGCTCTTGTTTTTTGTAGCTGTTTATTGACACTTGTTGATGTTTTCCGAGGCTTTACCAAGTACTGAAGATGGATTGGCTGGCCCCGTCTTTGTTTACATGCTATAATTCCCTTGTCCCTGGCATATTTCAATTTTAATTTTGTGATGAAGGTATAGTGATGTTCTTCTTCAAGTGAAAGCTTTCGTTTGCTGCCAAGTGATATGCTATGTTTGAGAGTCATCCCTTCTGTCTGCTTTGTTTTAGGCAAACGGCGAGGTATTGATACAGGTTTACTGCTGCGGCGTGTTGGGGTTACCACATATGTTATTTGTTTTTTGGGAGTCTGAGGCCCAGCTTTATTTTCTGATTCAGCTTAATTTACATCACTGGTATACATGTTAACTGAAGTTGATGTCCCAGTAGATGTACAGCCATCAGTCACCTCTTCTGATGAATTCAAAATTACATTGCTTTCACATTCATGTTTGTTGAAAGTTCCGATTTCAGAAACTTTGTTGCATCTAGTACACCAGACCACAAGTGATAACATATGTTCTTGAAACCGTCTATCAGCATATTCAACTGTGTGATAATCCACTGGATCTCCACATGAAGGGCAATGGATTTTATTTGACCTTGCAGTAACAAAACATTTACTCAGGCACTCAGCACAGTAATAATGACCACATGGTGTTTTAACGGTGTCGAGTGAATAGAGTCCGGTGCATAATTGACAAGTATAGTATATTTTCTGTGATTCTGACAGGTTGTAGATTTCTAGGTGTTCCACTGAAAATACATTGTGTCCTCTTTTCACATGGAAATATGTTTGCCCTCAGGTGATCATATTGAAGATCCCCGGGGTATTTTACTGGCGCACCACATTTCTGTTTCTCTGTGATAATTGTGCATCCTTTCTTTTGGTTTAAATATTTACAACATGAAAAGCATTCACTGGTAAGACTCTTTCTCTTATGTTCTGACCAAGCTGAATTAACTACAGCTGCCCTGTCATGTGCTAGGAGTAATAATTCAGGTTGATTAGCCGAGCTCCTTTGCAGATTAAAAGTTTTGTTGTAACATGATTTGCAAAATATTCTTGGGTGTATGCTTGTGACATCAAGCTGAACATCTATTCCAAATGCATATTTTATTCTGTCAATATGATCCTCATAGTAGTAAGGCTTAACCTTCTTATTTCTTTCAGCTTTAGTTTGTGCACGTTTAGCACATATTCTGCACAATGCCTGCAGACACGCATTATGAAAGTCAAGTGAATGTTCCATTTCTATATACAAAAACAACTGGTTCACTAAAACTATAACTACAACATGTCCTAATGAAGTTATACATACCAAAATACAAGTCCTCAAGTCCTAAGCACTACCATCAGCCATTGTCTGATGTTTAAGCATAAATTCCACAGGCAACATATCACTGTTGCTAGGGAGGAAGAGTCAAGATAATGACCACAGTTCCATCAAATATGAAATTGAAACAGCGTTTCCATTGTTATAAAGTCAAAGATTATCACTTTAAGTTTCTGTTGGTACATTCGTAATGGATTTTCCATGTGGAGAACGCATACAGTACACAAGAGAACTATCCCTATATATACAAGACCAGATGCAGCGATACACTAATCTCAGGTTGAACCCTGTAAGCACTTTACACTGACCCAGAGCATTGAGCTACACCCTGACACAGACACAGCAAAGTCTTAGACAGGATTATTAATTTGGTGGTTCATGGATTGGTATGTAATGTCACATTAGGTCAGTTAATGTGTCAGATGTGATGAAATACATGTAAGAGAAGGGCAAGTTACCGCCATACTTAAACAACCTGTATCTATGTGCTACGTCACTGCATATCATTATCAGTCTGCCTGTGCTGGGGGAATCCCCTGCAGGCAGCACTACTGGCCCAGCTGGATTAAACAGTGCAGGTAGACTGGTGTGATTTCTACATACACCCAATAGTTCAACAGTTAGTACAGGATTAGAATACCTTATTGATAAAATATAAAATAATACATTTGCTACCGCCCTTATAATACGAAATGTAATTTCTCACAGTTATTTGATATACACATGCCAATTAATCTTAGTTATTCATGTTCCCCATGTTATGCTTACATCCTTAATGTTATTTTAAATGAGAGGGTCTTGCCTATATCTAGCAACTGTCACACCAGTGAAGAGTGTTATACAGTGTGTAACCATCTGATGAAAAAAGAAAGAAAGAAAATAGTATGTTAATATTTATTATTTTAAACTATTTATTATTTTATTTTATTTATTTTAAACTACAATAAACTATAAAATTTCTGGGTATTGTGGAATAAGGAATTGGGACCAAGTTTATGATTCATTTTGTTACGCTTCGATATTTGGACTTAACTTTTTATTGAAATACCAAATTAGATTTATTAAAAAAATGACGCACTGAGAACGTCGAGATGACGTGGTAAGAACGTGCTGAAAACGTACAACAGACGCCATGGACGTTCACAGAACGTGAAGAGAACCTAATTTGGACTTCTTGGGCGTAAAGAGAACGTATGCAAAATGCCAAGGACGCGCTGATGACGTAATAAGAGCGCACAATAAGCGTAGTATGGACGTACAATTGACTCAGTCAAGAAATGATGGCGACCACCCGCGTTCTTTGTACGTCCTTCGTACGTCCTTTGTACGTCCACTACGTTTTTTGTACGTTGAATACGTTCTGAAGTACGTTTCGGCACGTTTGCCGCGATCGACCGCGCTCAAGTTTTACAGGAAAACTTTGTCGTAGAGGGTTGGCGATCATGGCGACTCTGCGACGATTTCTGGAGACCATTGTACGTTCAACACCGCGACCACCACGTTTCCCGAGAACGTGGTGATCGTAGTGGCTAGAACGTGTATGTGTGAAAGGGGTTTTAACTAGGAAAGTTTTTGACGTCATTCAATGCTGACTTGTAAAACTTTCTTGATCACTTTGGATTATTTTGGAATCAGCATATATCGATCATATTACCTGCATCACTATATTGCTCTATATCTGTTTGATATCAATTCCATCTCAACAAATGTCAGAAGCACACCAACTTCCTATAACGAGGCTATGTCCGTACAGAAACCACGTTGGGTGTCCCCTCCCATCCCCCCTCCCCCCACCCCCGTTACTGCGCGGTATGATTCAATTACGCAATAATGTGTTGACCTTCGGAGAACTGCTGATGGTTGGGAATTCCTGATAAAATTTTGTTTTGGTTTGGTACACTGACACCTTAAATGAAGTGAAACACACCTGGAACGTTCGAGCAAAAGTCTTAGACATCTAATAATCTTCCGTTCTCCCTCTCACTGCTGATAATGTGCCGCCTCCCAGTCCACGTACGGCAGTGTAACAAGAATGTTTGTATGTATCTATACTTTTTCTTAGAGATTCAAATCAAAATCTACAGGGACCACGTTTTGTATCTTATGGTTTGATTTTTTTCTGATGAAATATTTCTTTAGTATTTTGGTATTTGTTCTGAAGAGTCCCCAAAAAGCAATGCTTTATTGTAGGCCTAGACGAAGAGATAGGAGCTTTACAAAATGCCCTTAAATTCTTTTGGTTTATGGATTTTCAAATATTTGGTTCTTTTTTTTAATATATCAGTCAAATTTATCCTTGTGCAAGCGTGCAAGGAGAGTGCCACTGCTAATGCCTATGTAAGTGTATTTGCATTTGATTCTATTTCGCCAAATCAGCATAGATACCTAAACCATATACATCTGCATTTAAATGCGCCGAGTCACATTTGAACCCGACCTTGGTATATTAAATAAGTCTTTGCATATATATGACTGTCATGTGTGCATGTCACGAGATAGTCAGTGTAAACGTTTACAATGGATATGTTAGTACCGTTATTTACATAAACAATAACATTAATCGATATCCAGGAAACTGATAACCCGTTCACCAGTCAGGTTCTTATACATTCCATCTATTATGTGTTATCAGGACTGATAATCTCTGGACAGATAAAACATTGAGGTTTTTACTTCGACCTGCATTTTGTAAACACATACACCAGAGAAACGACAGTGTCCTTTCTCCAAAACAAACTTCCGGGAAACCCAAGAGATCGTGCAACTAGAACAACAAAATGAATTAATCTCTGCTAACTCTGTGTGCATATAATTTGTCTGGATTCGAGAAAAAAAATATTGTGTGGACACACATTTTCATTTTATATACTCGGAAACCCTTGAAACCTAATTCACCAATTATATTGTGATTATGATACCTTTTTCATTCACTGCCTAGTCCTGTCACACAGGAAAACCCTTTTTTTTTGTTGTAAAAAAAAGTAGAATAGAACAAGAAGTCTTATGAATGCAAGCTCTGCCATTCACTTATTTGACCCATATTACTAGATTCATTCGAGGATAAGTGACTCTACATTTGTGAATATTCCTTGATGATGTTCCTGGTTCATGTGCCGGATCCACACCACAATCTAATCGATTCTTCATTTGCTCATTCCCAAAATGCGTTATCAGGCGCTTATTTTACGCGGCATACTTTCCTCATAACCACTAGGGTTTTCCGATATAAGCAGTCAGGGAGAAGACACAGGGCCAAGATCGTTTAAACCAATGAGCGTAGGATATTTCAAACTTGGATGCACAATGCGATTCTCTGCTTTTTATTGCGAAATTATAACTGACTCTTTTACAATTGTCTGTGATTACGTCAACAATCGCGAGATAGCATGCTGACGCAGGTTAAATATAGTCCACAACAGCGAGTTTATAAAGTGCTTCCTGTCAGTGATTTTGGAGATTTTGGCTAACCTGCTTCACTCAACGTAAAAGAAGTCATGAGAAAAGAGATTGCTAAGATTAAAGTCACTTCCCTTATATTTCCATGAATCCAGAGATATTTCAATTTAATTCTGTAAGGGGCTATCGCATCGCCATCCGTCGGCATTTACAATTATTTGTCCAGGCAGAAAGCATCAACAAACACAATTCTGATTCTATTTATGAAATATGTAATAAGTAGGGTTTTAAATACATTTTTCTTTTGCCTTATCTATTACTTTATGCATGTAATTTCTACGACATACGAAAAAAAATGTTCACCTGTCAGGGGCGTGTTTACGTATTATTTATTAATAGAAAACAGTTTAGCCAATTTTCAATATACTAAAGGGACATATCTTTTATTTTGGATGAAACTAAACTGGTCCTTAGAATAAAGTAAGGGTAGTATAAGCTGTGGTAAGGTGCTTCCTTTAGCATGGTCTGCTGCGATTCTCCACCTCTTGGCTGGCACAGGGTAAAAAACATAATCAGACCAAAGTTTAACAGGGATTCACAATGCAGGGTTCGACGCAAATTGCGCAGCATAAGTGGGGGAACCAAGCAAACGATGCATTATCAAGCATTGGTTTTGCGAAAGGAGAATGCAACTAATAGTTACTGCTAATGTGGACCTCATGATCCAGATGTTTACATATACATGTGAATCATTTGTGTTTGTACTTGGCAGCCACTATAGATACTCGGACAATCAACTGACGCAATCAATGCATTTGATTTTGATTGCGTCCACATGCGCATGAACTATACGCTCCCGGGGCGGTGTTTGTATGTCGCTATATGCCAGGTTTTCCAATGAAATCAACTATGTAGCTGTCACAGGACCAAGACTGTTTAGCCTAATGAAAACATGCAAGATATCGCGGGTTTGAAACTTGGAGGCACAATGCGATGCCTCCCACTAATTGACTTTTGCGAAATAATATGCTGATAAGTAATAAATGTTATTTCGTTTGATTATGTCATACCCCACTGACGCATGCTAAAATTGGAACACTCTATTTTATCTATAGAGTATTTCTTTTTGTTGGTTTTGCAAATTGCGGCTCATCCAGCCAGATATTTAGAAGCTCTTGAGGAATAAGTTTTTTATATATCTTTTGTAGCACCTCCATTTTTACTGATTTTACTGAATATTAAAATAAAAGAAATCCTCTTCTCAAAATGATGATTTGCCGTTTTTTATTATATAGGTGGCTCTGTCTACTGATTGAAAATGAAGAAAACCATATAAATGATATCATGGGCTTATAATTATAAGTTTCAACCTGAAGTTGACTTAAGAATGCATCTGTGATCTCTGATTTTTCATATCACCATTTGTCTTTTGCTAGCATGATTCCCGCCATTATAATTGTTTTCCAGTCCTTTAATAGCCGAGCTCTCAACATTTTCGGTATTAATTTTGTTTTGAATAATGAAAGTATTGTAAGAGTATGTTATTTTACCGAATTAATCTGCTTCATGTGTACGGACATGTGTATGTGTTTGAGTGTGGACTCACTGGAGCGACGATGTGACTGGACCATGTGTTTGCCAAAAACACCTGACAATCAACTGACGCAATGAATCCACAAGATTGCGTTATCATGCACTAAATTAAGTACGCAGTGTTTATAGGCCACATTCCTTCTGTAACAGCTGCCTCATAACCACCAGGGGTTTTCCTATACAAGCCGCTATTATCGCGGATTTCAATTTTGAATCCACAATGCGACACTCAGCTTTCATTGGTCATTGCGAAATGATACGCATACTGATTCGTCAAAATATGCATGCATTTGATAATGTCAACGTCGCATAGTGACGCAGGCTAAAAATAGACCACTAAAGCAAGTATATAAAGAACCCCCTGCTGTTTATCTGGGAGATTGTGTCTGGTTCTGCTGACGTAAAGAAGCTGAGGTAACTGCTAAGAGTAGAGAAATGGCACCCATTAAGAAAAGAAGAGGAGGAGCAAGGAGGTCGGAGGGCCCGGGATATGTTTATGGAATGACCAGCGGGAATAAACTGAAGATTGGCTCATCCAAGAAACCGCAACAAAGGCTGAAAGAAATTAAAAGACAGCGGCCAAGAACGAAATTAAGATTTACTGTAAGAGCAAGGGATATGAGGGGCGCTGAATCCGCTGCCCAGAGGGCGTTGCTCCAGAAGCACAGAGTGAAGAAAGAATATATGAAGAAAGACTGGTTTGATCAGCGCAGTTTAAAGAGATTAAAAGCAAAAACTAAAACCGTCAGGTCTGCAGTTTACAGCCACAACCGTGATAGGAAGACAAGAACCAGGAGATAACAAAGGTCAGTAACTCTATTCGCACAGCTTTACGCTCTTGATTAGGCGATCTTGATCCGTTAATTTAGTTTTCATAAGCTAAATCCAGATAAGCCTTGAAAAAAATAACAATACACCTTTGCAGTTTATGAACAGATGTCATGTATATCCTATATCTTGTATATTCGTTTGTAACTATATCCCAACTTTCATCGCGTTGTAGATATAAAGGGAAATGGTGCATACGCTCAGTTGATGATAAGATTTAATCCAAGTGAATGGTTAATCAAGAAGGGTTTCTCCTGGGGCTTTTTCAACCGAACACAACAGCCGTGTGTGTAGTACCATCTTATCTACTACTATTTACCTGTAACTTTATCTTCATTGAGTTTCCCTATATTAATAACTTGCAATATCATTGTTTTGTTTAAACTAAGGCCAGGAAATTTGTTATTATTCCCAAACCTTTCATGTGACCGAGTGCAAGGCTTTGGGGGGGGGGGGGAAGGGATGGGTATGAGGACGCATTTTTTAATTCCCGATACTTTACATTTCTATTTTATCAGTTTTACAGATAATTTTATATGACACTTTTTTTCATCAAACGCAGCATTAACAGCAAATCTTTTACCAGTGTGTAGGTCATAAATAAACCGCCATAAATTTGTTTTACTACCGTAGACAATGCATATGGTCTTTTCGTTTTTCTTATGTTTTTACAGGGGTAATGGCCGTATATGCTGTAAAAAAAATGACTTCTGAATCAATTCTTTTCATAATTTTCTTACATAAGTTGATAAAACAAAGACAGCTTTTAAGGTTTTCTCTCTTTTTTCACATAAGTTCATAAAACAAAGAAAACTTTCAAGGTTTTCTCTCTGTTTTGACAGACGCTGTGCAGCATGATGCAATATGCCTGATGTTTCACTGGTAATAGAGAAAGATATTACAGCCGACGTCTTTTGGGGTGCGCCTGTGTTGACTGAATAACGGTGGGAATCCCTGAGCACACGTGACTTTTGTTGATAATCGGGGCATTTTTTTAAAAAAATGGTACCGGTTTATGATTTGTGTTATTCATGTATTGCTCACCAGATGGCGCTGGTGTTTTCAAATATGATTGTAATTCATCTGGGAATCTGATTTTTTACAAATATTTTACCTAATTAAGTACCATATATGTGTATAATGCTTCATTGGATTTCCAAGTCAAATTTTTTTTTTAACGAATACGCTATCGACTCCATACTTTTATAACTTGGCTATCCTCTCAATTTGACTGGGACAACATCTTCCTGACGCATTGTCACTTTTATTTATTTTTTACTTGTGTGTATAGTGTGATGGTTTCATTGGTTTGATATTAAATGAAAATTAGGTATTCAGCTTATTCGTGATAACTGTTCATCCTAGTCTAAGAAGAACAGGACTCTAAATAGAAAATGTAGGACACGTGAGGTAGCAATGAGATAAAAAGATTCTAGCATTTAATAATATTAATTTGAGGTGAACATGATCTACCTCTGGAATATGTTTCAGTATTCAATATGCATGGAAATTAAAATACGGCTATAATTTTATTCTGGTTCTGTTATTTTTCTTCATAATCTTGTGAAAACGAGTGTTTGTCAGTGATGACGTTTTCGTTTGTATACATGCAGATTGTCATATATTGAACTAAGAGCCCTTGGTATGTCTGTAATAGTAGGTTTTAATTTCCTTTTGGAATGAAATAGACTACTGCATTGTGAATGCCAAATCCATTTTTCTTATTGTAACCAGCATATTACCCGTTCCCATGTAGTTCCTGCTAGATGGCGCTCCATTAGCCCTTTTGCCCCAATTGCCGTAAACATATATATATATATATATATATATATATATATATATATATATATATATATATATATGTTATGATAGACAAGACTACATGACATCTAGGGCCACTGCCTATGAGTGTGACTGAGTGTACCAGGAGCAAGTCTTACACATTATGTAACTAGTAAAAAGGGGGAGAAGGGCATAGAGCACAGAACACCAGCAGGAATACCGCAGGTCTTATAATGGGCATTAGTCTGATGAAGTCTATGATAACTGGCCAGCCAGCATTGATTACAGATTTCATCTTTACCTTAGTAATCTCTCTGCCACCAACAACGAAACAACCATACTTAACACCTATGATAGAGTGTGCAACACAAATTGGGATGTGGGTTTTATATTATACTTCAAGCCAGGGCGGCAATACACACATCTATTTTATTCTTTGGTTGTCACTTCTCATCTTCTAGTAGTATATAGTGATACAAGCAGTGGTAGTAGAAATTAGTAGTTGTTGTAGTATCTGTTGTGGTCGTAGTTTATTGTCATTTTATTTAGGTAATCTATAAAGTTAATATGTAATAAAATATTTCTTTTGGGGGGGGGGGGGGGCCGGGGGGGGGGGTGTATTTGAAAACGTTTTGGTTTGGATGAAATCGACTAGCCTGAGTAATCTGAATTGTTGTGCGTCCTTGGGTGACTGTTTGTGTGTGTGTGCGGGGGGGGGGGTATGAACCGGGGATGTTATGAAATCGTTACACCGGAACTTGTAGAGGCAATTATCACAATAAATATAGGTCTTCCTTCCTCTGTTTACAAGAAAAGCGAATACGTTGTGGTCGGTGTATGAATGCGCAGGCCCACAGAATTATGTTTTATAACATTATATACCCTCTACAAGCGTGTATGTCAATGCAAATCAAGGACAAAAGCACACAGACAGGGAACACTTCTTTTTGCGGAACAAATACTACCTTTCAGAGTGATTTTTGCTGAATGAAAATATAGAGTATGCAGATAGATCATATGCAGATTATGCTAATTACATCAGCCATAACACATGAAAAAGTAACATAGAAAGAAATTCGACATTGCAAAAAAGAGTTTGTTTATACACGAAGTGTTTCCAGAAAAGACGTGATTGTAGGACTACTTAACCCCTGTAAGTGTGCAAATTTAAACACTCGAGCCCTGTTGACACAGGACGACAACCCGTTGAAAGGAAAATTCTAACGTGTCTACTTTCCATCGCGAAATCACAGGCTTAACAGGGAAGTTTTTGACGTCATTAAGTGATGACTTGTAAAACTTTCCTTGATCATGTTGGATTATTTTGGAATCAGCATATATCAATATCAGCGTATATCGATCCTGTTTACTGCATCACTATATTGCTCTATATCTGTTTTATATCAATTCCATCTCAACACGAACCTCCCATAACGCGGCCATGTCCGGCTATGGCTATACAAATGGCGCTTTGTCAGTCGTCCGTCCGTCTGTTAGCAGGGCACTAATCGTACCTGCTGGCCCTAGAAACTTCTAAATGAATATCCAGGGAGGTCAATGAAAAATCTCCTTGGAAACTTGAAATTAGGTCCAGTGACTTATATCCTCCAAGCTATGAGGCTTGGAATACCCCCCCCCCCCATGAATAAAAAATAATTGATACAAAATATCTTGATAATTAATGCATGAATTGTCACGAATCTTGCTTTGAATATTGACCATGACTAGTTTTAACCTTTTCCGAAAAGTGTTGGCGCCACCTGGATTTTTCTCATTATAATGAATATTTTTCTATTATATTTAATTATGAGATGAAAACAATCAAGTCATTTCTCAGCTGTGAGAAAACCTGGTCTGTTTATTGATCACAAGTGGATGCTCTATAGTAATCACCCCGTCTGTCTGTCTATCTGTTCATCTGTCCATCTGTACATCCGTCCACCCACACAAAAAAGTCAAGGTCACAGGACGCACTTATTTAAAAAGATAGTGGAAAAGTTTACAATGGATATGTTAGGACCGTTAATTACATAATCAATAACATTTATCGAAATCCATGAAACTGATCACCCGTTCACCAGTAAAGTCCTTTAACATGCCATCAATAATATGTTATCAGACCGATTACCTCTGAACAGATAGGGCCTAATGCATCGTGGTTTTTACTTCGACCTGCATTTCGTAAACACACATCTGAAAAACGACAGTGTCCTTTCTCCAAAACAAACTTCCGGGAAACCTCACAGAGCAACTACAACAACGAAATTGCTTTTTTGTAGTTTACTTTTATGAAAATAAATCGATCTCTGTAAACTCTATGTGCATGTTATTTATCTGGATTCGAAAAAAACCGCATTGTGTGGACACGTTTTTATTTTATATACTCGGAAACCTTTGTGGACACATATTTTTATTTTTTAAACTCGGAAACCCTTGTGGACACACGTTTTTATTTTATAAACTCGGAAACCCTTGTGGACACACGGTTTTATTTTATATACTGAAAAAAAAAACTTATGGACACACGTTTTATTGTATATACTCAGAAACCCCTTGGACACACGTTTTTATTTTATATACTCGGAAACCCTTGTGGACACACATTATTTTTATATAATCGGAAACCCTTGTGGACACAGATTTTTATTTTATATACTCGGAAACCCTTGAGGACACACGGTTTTATTTTATATACTCGGAAACCCTTGTTGACACACGGTTTTATTTTATATACTCCTAAACCCTTGAAATATAAGCCACCTGTTATATTGTGATTAAGATACCTTTTTCATTTACTGCCTGTCACACACATAGGAAAACCCGGTTTTGTTGAAAAAAAAGTAGAAAAGAAAAAGAAGTCTAATGAATGCAAGCCTCCGCCAATCACCTATTTGACCCACATTGCCAGGTTCATTCTAGCGTCATATTGACCCTCTGGCATTACGACCAGATTACTGGCGCCAGAGTGTCATAACATCTACGTCTGAGGATTGCATTGTAAGGCCTTATGAAGATGTAAATATTTTCGTCATTTCTGACGACGCTTAATGGGCTACAGGTACACTGTCAATCAACATAAACCAGACCATTCGTTGGCATTTTTTGTGTACTTTCTAATAATACCAAATACGAGCGAGAAAAGTTCCTGTTTAACCCAGCACATTGCTAAACCCCTCGGCATATTTGTTGAATTTATGACCGCATGAACACAAGCGTGGCTCGCACGGGTTACAGGACGCAGGCAACTTGCAGGCGACACAAGGAATGACCCGTGTCTATGGAGACGGTGTTTCAGTTTGGGTTGCGAGCTCACATATATACTATTGTGTTTATGCACCATTCTAAGCATATTTATAAGATTATATCCGTTTACCACAATATGAATGCAACCATATGCAAGTAGATAACTCGTACAGCTTTCAAGTCTTAGGAAATACCAACTGAACTGCAGTTAAACTAATAAATTCCTAACAAAGGCAGCCTTATCATAGGTGCTTACCATTCATGTTATCATCGTGTTTCCTTTTTCGTGTTACCATCGTTTTTCCATGACAAGTATATCTTTATTTATTTAAATGTTATGATAAGCAAATATATCATAAATAAGAGGAAAGAACAAGTGACCCATGGGTCCCCTGACTAGGAAGAGATTCGCAAAATGAAATTTTATCATCAGATTGGTAGCATATACCCATTCAACTGAAGCATCAAACAGATTACCCGACCGGCCAAGATTGTGTCTGTATTTATATATCCCGAAAATAGAGAAAAAAATGTGTAAACTTTAAAACTAGAATACCAGTAGTCGACAAGCAACTACGTGTATCCGCCAAATCAGAGTGGAACGGGTGAAGTGAGGCATGGATTGAGTGGCAAGGGGAAATAGAGTGAGGTGTGTTGCATATTAGCATGGATGTCTGCAGCCTAATGTTGTGCCACCTACATCAAATCCAGAAAGCTGTCCAAGTTGTATAAATATGCGAAAGTTTAGGCAGAAAAGTCAAACCACTACATGTATATGAGTGATTTTAGCCCACGGCAGACATACAGACAGACGCTGTGAAAAATGGTTGCAGGTGGCCCTCCAGTTTTGTGCATGATAAAGACCTATGTGAGATCTAAACACATGCACAGATTTTGCCCAATCGGTCAAATGGTTCCCGAAATATGAGCTTGGATGTCAGCAGCGTAAACAAAAATGTAGGTGGCGCCATCTGTCATAAAATCAAGAAAGCTGTCCAGGATGTATAAACCTACAAAATTTTTGCAGTTATGTCAAACCACTACAGAGATATGAGTGATTTTAGCCCACGGCAGACAAACTGACAGACGCTGTGGAAAAATTGTTGCAGGTGGCCCCTCCAATTTTGTGTATGAAAAAGACTTATGTGAGATCTATACACATGCAAATTTTGGCCCAATCGGTCAAACGGTTCCCGAGATATGAGCTCGAATGTCTGCAGCGTAAACTAGAATGTAGGTGGCACCACCTGTCATAAAATCAAGAAAGCTGTCTAGGATGTATAAAACTGCAAAATTTTAGGCAGATATGTCAAACCACTGCCGCGATACGAGTGATATTATCCCACGGTAGACGAAAGGACGCTGTGCAAAAATGGTGGCAGGTGGCGCCACCAGTTTTGCGTATGATAAAGAGCTATGTGAGATCTATAAACATGCCTAATCGGTCAAACGGTTTCCGAGATATGAGCTTGGATATCTGCAGCGTGAACGTGAATGTAGGTGGCGCCACCTGTCATAAAATCAAGAAAGCTATCCAGGATGTATACGCATACCGAATTTCAAGTGAATTAGTCAATTCACTACAGAGATATGAGTGATTTTAACCCAAGGCAGATGAACAGATTGACACTGTGCAAACATGGTTGCAGGTTGCAGTGGGAGTAGCGTCAGTTTCTGATTAGATTGTCACTTCAACAATCCCATAGCAACAGAGTCATACTCCTGTGATTCCGAGTCTGGGCAGTGTGGTTGATGGGGTTACTTTACTGAACAGTCTATTTAGTCCATGGACACAGGGTCTCTTACCCTCGTGCCTTTTTTTGCTCGGAGTTTCAGCTGCACGTGCCAGCGATGTTTACACATCAACCAGGGATTTTCCGCAAAAGTGTTTCCTCGGTTATATAAGCGGAAATAAAACAACAAACAGGTGACCCATGGGTCATTAGCTCACCTGGCTAGCATGGCATTATAGGCTAACGTATTTTGTCATCTGAAAACCACTTTGTGATTAAATTAAAATGTGATCTTGACCTTTGACATTTACGAAACCAAACATGTCGACATGGTTCTTCCCTAAGTGATGGGTCATACATACGTGGAGACTGAATATAATCTTAACTTGTTTATACAGGTTATACAAAAGAGGAGTCAAATAAGGTCACCGGTTTTCAAACTCCGCCAAGAACTTGGAGATTCCCGTGTACACAAACATGTACATATACGCATTTTGTCCAGTAAAATCTAGTTGCAAATTATTCGACCTTTTGTCATGCGTGTTTTTAGCTCAGCTGACTGAAAGTCTTCTGAGCTATAGCGATCACTCTTTGTTCGTCGTCCGTCTAGCTGTCCGTCTGTCCGTCTGTCTCTCTGTCCCTCTGTCCGTCTGTCCGTCCGTTAACCAGGCACAAATTGTAATCGCTGGACCTAGAATCTTGTAACTTGACATTCTGAGAGGTCCATGAAAAATCTCCATGGAAACCAGAAATTAGGTCTCTGTTACCCATATCCTTTGAGCTATGGGGCCCCAAAGTAACCCCCCCCCCCCCCCCTCCCCAGAATAATAAAAAAATTCATACAAAAACTTTAATATCTCATTAACTTCATCACTGATGGTCTTTATTTTTTGCATACATATTGATCATGAGATGTTTCATCAGTTTCTGCAGACTGTTGGCGTCACCTGTATTTTTCGATTTTTTTACGTTTTTTTTTCTCTATTTTTGGGACCTTCAAAAATGTGAACATCTGTCAACAGGGAACAAATCGTAAAGATTGGACCTAGAATCTTCCTAGACACAGTGAGAGACCTATGGAAGGTCTCCATGGAAACCTAACATAAGGTCTCTGTTACCTATATCCTTTGAGCTGTGGGGCTCCCAATTACTCCCCAGAATAATGGAAAATTTGATAAAAAACAAACTGCAACATCTCAATAACTACAACACTGATGGTCATGATTTTTGGCATACATATTGATCAAGAGGTGTTCCATCAGTTCCTGCAGACTGGTGGCGCCACCTGTATTTTTTTCAAATTTTTACATTTTTTTTCTCTATTTTTGAGACCTTTAAGGATGTAGTTATCTGTCAACAGGGTACAAATCGTAACGACTAAACCTAGAATCTTCATTCTTGATACACAGGAGACCCGTGAAAAGTCTCAATGGAAACATGAAATTAGGTCTCTGTTACCCATATCCTTCTGAAGTATCTGAACAACTAATGCAGAGATCACCATAATCGTTTGTATGGATATTGGTCGTGGAGTGTTTCATCAGTTTCTGCAGACTGGTGGCACCACCTGTATTTGTTCGTGTTTTTTTTACCATTTTTTTTTCTCTATTTTTGAGACATTTAAAGATATGAACATCTGTTAACAGGGCAGACATCATTACAACTGGAAATAGAATCTTCATTCTTGACACACTGGGAGACCCATGAAAAGTCTCCATGGAAACCTGAAATTAGGGCTCTGTTACCCATATCCTTCAAGCTATAGGACTCCGAAGTATCCCTCAGAATAATAGTCAATTTGATACAAAAGCTAAAGTATGTGAACGACTAATGCAGAGACCACCATAATCCTTTGCATGGATATGGATTATGGAGTGTTTCATCTGTTTCTGCAGACTGGTTGTGCCACCTATATTTTATTCAATTTTTTAAAATTATTTTCTCTATTTGTGAGACCTTTAAGGATGCTGTCATCTGTTAATGTGGCACAAATTGTAACAACAGGACCTAGAATCTTCATTCTTGTCATGCAAGGAGGCCCATGAAAAGTGTCTGTGGAAACCTGAAATTAGGTCTCTGTTACCCATATCCTTCAAGCTATAGGACTCCGAAGTATCCCTCAGAATAATGGAAAATTTGATACAAAAGCTGAAGTATCTGAACAACTAATGCAGAGATCACCATGATTCTTTGCATGGATACTGACCATTAAGTGTTTTTATTAGTTTCTGCAGACTGATGGAACCACCTGTATTTTTTTAAAGTTTACGCATTTTTTCTCTAATTTTGAGATGTATAAATATAGTCACAATCTTGACCTGTTGGTTAATCTGTTTGATGCTTCCGTTGAATGGGTATTTACTACCATTCAGATGATAAAATTTCCTTTTGCGAATCTCTTCCCGGTCAGCTGAGCGTCATGACCCATGGGTCACTTGTTTATATGATGAATCAGCACATTTAGTTTCACTAATCACCATCAGGTGTCGCTAGCGGTGGACAGGTGCTACCATCTTTTGAGCTTGGTTAAAACTATTTGTACTTACCACAGACTTTAAAACCATCCCGGAATTATATGCGAAAGCCGGGGGCATAAGTTTCCTGAATTTACTTGTTTCTCAATATTATCAGTGCATATATTCATTCTGCCTTTTTAAATTTTGACTCCACACCCAAGATTATATAGCCTCTTTTTTTTGTTAACCTTCCATCATCCTACATATTGTAATGGCATCAGTGTAGACTACAGGGCCGTACAGCAGAGGTTCCATTCCAGGCAGGCGCAACTTCTGCTGTTTTATTGGGATATTCTAGTTTGTTTAAAAATGTACTAACACGTTTAAATAATATTACTACATGTTTCATAGCAGATAACCTCACAGGAGAAAGTAGTGCGAGCAATATTTTATCCAGCAGTCCCAAACGTAGGTACTAATTTTAAATCCCCCCCCCTTATCATTATTCCGCTGCCTCAGCAAAAAGTGAAGTAAAGAGTTCAGTTCTGAATGTGCCTCTGTCTGTCTATCTGAAAATAATTCATATGCTAATGAAAAAGGGTTATAGCATTAGGATTTACATTTCAAGTGCAACAATATAACAAAAACTTTTACCTCTTTTCTGTGTCAGGATTTTATATTTTTCTATCATAGGCAAATTCAGCTGAGCGCATTGTAACATGTTTAAACATCTGCAGGAGCTGATAATGGCGGGGTCTTTAACATAGATAACTCAAGTCATCTGAGCTACAGTGCAGGGATGGGTCTTTGACAGCCTATCACTCTGACCAGACGCCTTGCCGTCCATTAGTCCCTTCAATACCTCAGAAGTTCTTGTTATAAAATTACCGGAAAAGGGCCAGATTTCTCTCATATGAAACGTGTTTGTTTAATCACGCTTATATAATATTGTGAGATACATTAGGATGCAAAAGGCGGGGTAATTGCTCTTAATTTTTGGGGATATTTTCGAGTAGCAAAAGCTTCTGGGCAATAGTTAAATGATTTTTATCTGATCTGATTTCATCTACATCAGAACAAGTTAAAATTTCTAGATAATGGACATTCAAATTTCGGATTACTATTCATTTCTGAGGCTGATGGACCGTGCTGGTCCATTCCCTGGTCCTCTCATGAATTGTCCCTGCAACAATGAATTGTTAGAATCTTGGGAGGCAGCAATTGCGAGGAGTCTGAAAGGAAAACGAAGCCTTCGTTTACAGTGAGTTATCAGTAATATGATGTGTACACCAACACCAACTAAATGCAACAGTGAGAAACATCATTATTTGTTCAATTGGTAATTACGGTGCAAATGTCCTAAACCGAAAAAAAAATAAAAAAATGTAAAGGTATGTTAATAAATTAAGAATCCTCAAATTAAGGTTGCAGGAAATAAAAGGGTGAACTGAATCCTGACAGTCTTTAGATCTTGTAGGCCTATACCCATCTGTAAAAAGTGTCGGAATAAGAGAAGAAAAAATATGTCGATACTGACTTAATTAGATCAGACTGTTTTTGGTCGCTCAGAACAAATGAGCAGATTCAGTGTTTGCATTCCCGAACAAGTTTATGTAATCATGCTGAATAAATGATACTGGCGGCTTCCAATCACTGATAATGCTATTAATGAGTGTAAATTAAGACGAGAATTCAATTACCTAAGCTTGTATAGGTACTCTCCGTACATGAAAATTAGTTATTAAAAAAGTAATTTTATGTAATGAACTTATGGTTAAGATATCATCCATTTCTTTTAAAGTGTTTTTTTTTCAGTTTTACTCTCACTGTTGTTGGCACTTGGGCATTACGCGTATATCTGAGGTAGGCTAGTCGTGTAAACAATGTCATGAGTTAACTGTGTGTTCCCTCAACATTTCAGCTACTATCATCCTAGGATATATTGCTACTGAAATAACACAGTTTAGATCACCGGTTTCTTTTTATTTTCAAGCGTTATCTAGTCTATGAAATTGAGCAGTTATGTCCTGCCTACACCATTTGTATTCATCATTTGGGCCAAGATAAGTTTATTTTGAGAAATGTTAATAAATTTTTCATGTGTTAGCCCCTTCAGGAAAGTAGCTTTTCCTTAAAGACCTATACCGAAACCCATCATTTGCTTGCACTGATGTGTTCCTGTGGATATGTATATATAGTGTTTTATGAATTCTGTGCAAATCTATATATTAATAGCGTAAGGCGATTTTTGTGATTTTCCGTATCTCCTCTGATACTACCGTACGGTTTGCCATGTTTTCTGACATACATATGCTCAGGATTTGTCCGAAGAGATTCCACCCACTTTTATTTGCAATATTTGCGTATTACGTGCATAATCAATAATTTTAATATTTGCTCCCCCGCAGGCGCCTCTTTTCTTTGTGTCTTCGGGCCTGGTAACACAATGGCCACAGAATGTTTGATGGCGGGACAGAGGTTTTCTCCGGAGGCCCTGTCTGCATGGGCTTTTCTTAAATTTGCGGTGACCATCCCGAAATAATCCCCATTGGAGATCTCTTCTCAAAAGGCAACCTCCGCGCAGCGAAAAGGTCTATTGTGCACAAGGAGATATCGCGTGAGGAAAATGCTCAAAAGGGGGATCTTTCAAAGAATGAAAATTTTCCGAGCGGTAGTGAATGCAGGGTAGTGTGTAAAACCCGAACCCCACGGTCCCCGGATCCCATAAACCTATATCTCATTTTCCATAATTTATACCGATAAAAACACCACTATTGTTGATGTAAGAACAGAGCAAAGTCCCTAAATGTTGCACATTTGTAAATGTCCGATTCACTGAGAGATTTATAATTACAAAAATATTTCGATGAAGACGGACCTCATTTACTTGAATTTGCCGACTGTTCAATTTGGACGGACCCCAGTAACCACCGCTCATATTTTTATTTATGACTAAAAGGGGAAAAAAAGTAGCACTCATGTCACACACTAAATATAATATTTGTTATTTTAAATGAAAATATAATAGTGCTGGCACAGTGGGGGAGATTTTTAATTGAAGTGCACTAACAGTTGAGCGAACCTGAGACTGATATATCAGAGCACTTCCACATAACAACAGGTTTCGTGCTCCGTTCATAACAATATATGCAATTTAAAGTTTGCAATAATATAAATACCGAAAGGAATTGTTGATTACTTGCAATTCAAGCAACTACAGGTTCCAAAATAATGATTTTTAAATGTTTTTAATTATTATACTTTTTAAAACGCTACACAAATGAAATAAATAGCAAATATAAAATTATAAATAAAAACTGAGACAGAAATTTAAAAATACAGATACAAACACAATAATGAATTACAAGGGTGTTATGGCTAAACGTGATGTGAAATACATGTATGTACTAGAGAAATGGTAAAACAACGAGAAAACGGGGTCCGTGCGCCAGGGTCCGTAAGTAATTTTTTTTATCAAATTTTGTTGGAAAACAGACTATTTTTTATGTTTTAACCAAACATGATATAAAATATGTCTTTAGATAAGATTATGCTGAAATATCTGGACAAATTACCATGAGAGTTTAAGAATTACAAATTTTTCTAGGGGTCCGGGATCCGGAGTAGGATCCGGGTTTAACACACTGCCTGGACGCAGTGACTGTCTCACTGGAAAACATTGGCTCAGCTTTCAAACAGAAAGGAAAGCGTGATATTTAAAAATATATACAGCCATAAAATGTACCACATAATATAATGCTACCACGAACTTTTGCGCAGCGGGATTGCCCGACCATGTTAATGCTCAGTTTTTGTGCGTTATAACCGGAATGCAATTATCGAGATCACGTCTCAGCGCTGTACTGTACTACCATGCAAGATAACAGGTTCCTTTACTGGCGGATTCACGGGCTCGGAGGGCAACTTTAAATGGCGATGTTCACCATAATATATATTTTCATATAACAATGATTTTATTTAACATATTACTTCATTTTATTTAACACAACTTCTTCGAAAATTCTCCGGTCATCCTCTCGGCTTCAATTAGAGTTTTATGCATAACACCATGCATATAATTGATCTATATATTAATAGCGTAACGCGATTTGTGTTAATTTTAATTGCCCCCTTTGACACTACGGTTTGCCGTGATTTTTGACATACATATGCTCCAGGTTTGTCCGAAGACATTCCACCATTCGGAGAAGAATGTATTCGTCCAGGTCATTCAGACTCCGACACAAGGTTAACTAAGAGATAGAACACTAATACCAAATGTCGGATTCAAAGAGACAGTAACATTGTACACCCAAGACATGACAGACTATGACAGACTGTTTGACATCAGAACTAAATGCTCGCCCAAAACCGTACTTTGTCACTTATATATCTCCGCCGCAATGCCCACAAACTTGTTTACTTGTTGAACAGTCACTCCACTTGGAAGACTGTAAATATCTTTGGATTTTGGGTGGCTTTTTTCAATCCTAAGAATGCCCCAAGCTCTTGAACTACTTTCTAAGCACGCGCAGTTTTTCTTTTAATGTACGTTCCCCGTAGGTCTGCTCCTCTGTGCTTTTGTTTTACTTCCTACAGTCTCCTCTGCGGGTCGACTGAACACCCGATTTTGGAATCTCTTCCTATCTGCATCTGGTAAAGATAAGCAACATCCCGACACACTCCTGGTTGGGCAACCGTTCCTAAAATGATAGTTAGCAAAATAATAGGAAAAATAAAAGTGAATCATTCGTAATCAGAGGTCACCTGATAACAGTCATTGGTAAATTCCTGATTTCCTTTCTAAATTTTATTTCCACATTATTCATGTTTGCTATGTCAGCTCAAAAATGCCACTCAACAAACAATTAAACAGCTGTGTTACTGGCAAATATGAAATATATGTATGTGTGTGTATGTTGCATGGCTTTGTAGTCTATGGCTCTGATCCCTGAGACTATTTATGTCGTAGGTATGAGATAATATGTCATAGGTATGAGATAATATGTCGTAAGTATATATAAATATTTTTTTCTTTACGAGATTACCAGCTTCCATATAAATGAGATCGTTCTCGACACAGTGTAATTAGCCTCCAGCAACTTGGCGAGACTTCATGTCTAGTCCAGAAAAAGAACCAAAACGTTATCTTTAATAGGTGGAATAAAATGCTTTTTTTTGCAATTTCCCCCTGCCACCCTGCCACACCTTCCAATCCTGAGAGCCTTGATGAAAGCACAGCTGGATTCACGTCTCCGTCTTTTGACAAATGTTATATATCCTTTGGCGTCGTTACGTCTATATTTAAAAGAAATTAAATCGCGGAAATTATATTACCTTTTGAAGGGCGGTTAAATTCTTTTTCAGTTTACGCCTAGAATCCATGAATAAGGAAATAAAAGTACATTTATCAAATAAATAGTTATCATGATGTGAATTGAATGACTTTGAGTCTGCAATATATTTATATATAAATATATTATATATAAATATATATTTGCACTTTACCTATATCTAACCCCCTAGCTGAAAAATCCGCCTCAAGTGGTATATTGAAAGCCATATTGACTCTTGGAGCATCAGTGCCATGAGCTCAGGATGGTCTAATGTGATCATATATTGGGTCTCAAAAGATTTCATCGTACAACTATACGTGTTATACTTATACAGAGGATATGTTTCAATGAAGGATTGTTAAGGGAGCTTCATGAAGCTACATATGTCTGTTAAAGTTGTATGGAGTTTGTCTTCACGATACAGGAAAAGATCATAATGATGAGTGGCGGCATCCTGCCACCCAAACGTCGATTTTTAATGAACTTAAGACGTTGGAGTGGCAGTACAAGCTATGCCGTTGGGATCAATTATAATATAAGTAGATGTGTACGCCATTTCTGATTATACTTGTCTAACTCTCTATTTCCCCGAGGAAACACAAACAGTTGCGTTATTTTATTGGAAATAGTAATAAATTACATTGCAGATGACTTACGTGTATTTAGCAGCAGTTATTAATAACTAGTGACCCATGGGAAATGACGCTCAGCTGAACTGACACCCAGGTGGTGCATGTATTAATTATTGATGTTATGATCTGGTGATAAATTTGTTAAGAAACGTTGTACAATGGGTAAGGATGACCCCCAGAGTGCCCAAAATCACGTTTTTGCCCATAGTCCTAAAAAAATGCTAGCTGGGTCTATCTTACTTACAGTGTACTCAAATCAAGTTGTTTCACATAACTCACAGAATACAGGTCTTAGTGACCTTATTTTTGATGTCAAAGAAGACATAACAATGACCAACCTTTATTACATGGAAGATATTTTAGGTCTATCAATATTTGTGATCTGTCCGACTTCCTGGGTGCTCAACATTTGGGTGTCTGCCTATAGCTAACAGATTATAAATCACAGTGACCTAATGTTAGTATTCAAAGGAGACTTTACCAAGGACCTTTCTTTAGGTCATATTAGAAGGTTTGAGGTGCAATAATAAAGTTGTGTGCCCTACCTCACTGTCTGTTTGCTCATAGTCATATTTGGGGTCAGTCGCTTTCAGGATAAAGTCACCATGACCTAGTTACAGGTTTCCAAGGTGGTTTGGCCAGAACCTCCTTAGATGTTGTGTTATAAGATACTAGGCCTAACGGTTAAAATGTGTGTCTTATCTTGCTGTCTGGATGCTTTAAATGATATTTTTGTCCAGTCCCAGAATATAAGTGATCATGACCTAATTTCAGGTTACCAAGAAAATTTGCCTGAGACGTCTCTGGATATTACATAAGAAAATTATAGGGCTTACGCATACAATTTTTACGCATCTGACTTAAGGGTTGTCAAATAATATTTTCCTATAGTTTACAGAATATAGGTTTCCATATCGCGCAGCCCTAGTATTAAATGAGTCGAAGGCATTTTTACTGTAAATCCAGGTAAAAGCATATCTTCTGAATACGCTGCGACATATACACGGCTATATTCAACAGACAAGTATGATGAAGTTGCCTGCCGCTCTATCCAGGCGGGAGATGATGTCAAATCCCTAACCAAACACAGGTGACAGTCTTGGGGCAAGTCCCAAGTAATACTGTCCCTTAAGTTTCCTTAAGGTTTCTTAATCTTATTATTAATGGTGAAGCAGATGTGCGGAGGTGCACGATCTAAAGGTTTAATATGACATAACAGCCGAGTAACATTTAGGTTTATGAGTAAAGATAATGCTGTCTGCTCTAATGGTATAATGCTGAAAGTTCTCTTTTATAGTATTCCAAGACAAGAAGGTCCTGCGAGGAAGAGGGGAACAGAAGCAGTCATTATTCTGTACTGCGTACGCCACTTGTACCTTACACGACACTCAGTCACCGTCTTCAGCAGACAAGGGCATTTCCTGACATATGGGTCTAGCTTTGTACTATAGACTGGTCTGGCTGTGGTTGTTTCATTACGTTTACCACTCCCTCAAAGAACTATCACCAGGTAGGTCAACATTGTATCCCGTCTTGTTTGGGACAATATTTAAATTGGCAACGTACATTGATATCTAACGTGGGGAACATCTAAAGATTGGGAGATTATAAGTCGGTTGAATCTGGCTTTTATGTCACCAATGATAGAACACAACCTAATAATTTTAGCTTTTTTCCACATATACTGTCATACTTGGTCGAAAGATTCTCCCCATTTACGTCAAAACGAAGTGTTCTTTACGCCTAGAGTTTAAGGGACCGTACCATACCTGCTGGAAGGGGTTCAGTGATTTCACCTTGATATTCGACTTAAGAGTTGTAAGCTTTAGGATACCAGAGATGTGACTTCGCACAACCGAAATTCCTCCTAATCATGGAAAAATTAGTCAAGTCTTCTCCGTTCAAAATATCAACATATATATATATATATATATATATATATAGTTTATCAAGTCATATATAATGATGCCGCCTCTTTCACCCGAACTGAGTCTGTTAAATGCATTTTTCTCATAAAGAGTGATTTATTTCTGGTTTTCAATAAAGCAATTCAGTAACTTATCTCTACATGTGTACCAGAATATCTAACTGAAATGCGGTTAAAGACATATTCCGAGCAAATTTGTGAATCTGGAGACTGGAGGTCCAGTGAGTCTTCTTTTTAGGTTAAATGCGCACCGTGTAGCTCAGCTAGCTCATAAATAGTAGTTACTTAAACTCGATATATTAGCAAGTTCTCTCAAGTCATCATCCTCAGCTTTGATTTTGTATATAACCACACTAAAATTATGCTACAACTGTGGGTTGTGTATCACCATCAAGAAGACACAGCTCTATCATGTAAAGTAAAGAACTGAACGAGGAATGCAGTACAAATTATCACCTGCGTAATGTAAATAGAAAAGTTTTAAATTTTAAATTTGCATGTTAATTATCTTTATATCGGGTTTGGGTTTGCACTTTTCCACCTCCTCACACATATGGACATTCTCACATTGTCAGTGTTTTACAACCACATTTTCTTCTCTTGATAAATGTAAACAATCTAACCACACATTTCACTATTGAATACAAAAAAAAAACCAGAAGCATGTCCCTATATATATAGCACAAGAGTAACATCTAGTTTCCTCCAGTAATTCTAAAGTCATCATCCATACTTTTTCTTTGCATGAACCATATACATCTGCCTGGCTAGCAAGAAAGTAAATGAAAAAGAAGAGAGGATTGTGTTAACAAGGACTGGCGATTATGACATGGTGGGTCATTCCAGAGATATTTCTAAATAATAACACGTGTTAATATTGTACAAGGAATTGTGTATCACAAAGAAGAAAGCAAACGATATTTTGTTGTGTTAACCATGTCTATGTTAACCACCTAATTACAAGGATGCTACAAATAATTCGAAAAAAGGTAATAAAAAAAATTAGCCGTGACAACCCGACTCAGTAGGCAATCGGAAAATTGGGCTAGTAAGCCTACTCGAGTCGTGATACAAGTTATATCTAGGAATGTATCGCAGTGGTCTTGCATCAGGTTGCATTCATATCGTGATAAACGGCCCAAAATCTCAATATTATGCTAAAAATAATGAATTTACACAATAGTATACATGTGAGCTCACAACCCAAACTGAAACACCTTCTCCATGGAAACGGGTCATTGCTAGTATCGCCTGCAAGCTGCCTGTGTCCTGTTACCCATGCGAGCCATGCTTGTGTTCAAGCGGTCATATATTCAATAAACACGCCAAAGGGTTTGCCAACGTGCTGGGATTAAACGTAATTTTTTATATTATTAGAAAGTACACAAAAAATGCTAACGATTGGTCTGATTTATGTTGATTGACAGTTTACCTGTAGGCCATGAAGTATTGTCAGAAATGATGAAAATATTTGCAACTTCATTAATGCGTTCCTCAGACATAGATGTAATGACACTCTGACGCTAGTAATTTGGTCGTAATGCCAGAGGGTCGATATGATGCTAATAAATATTATGAGGTAAATAAGGAAAATTACCTATTCTATATGTTGATACACCGTTGTAAAAATACACGTATATCATGTTTATAATATTTAACGCGTAAATGCTTTTCGAAAAAGTTCACAAAAATTATAAGGTTGTCGACATAAGCATTCCCAATAAGATTCCACTGAGAGAGAGAGAGAGAGAGAGAGAGGTAAAAATTACCGAATTCACAAACGAGAAACGTATTTAAATGAACTCTCAACAACTAGTGGTAAGATACCAAAACTGTTTGCAAACCCTAAAGATAATTTCTTCCACTGTGTTTAGGTGATAGCAATTGTGTGACAGGAATTAACGGTATATATATATATATATATATATATATATATATATATATATATATATATATATACGTGTGGATATTTATTTATTTATTCTTATTGGTGTATCTCATCTCTTATTTTCCAGATTGATTCTATGTACTGCTCCTTACCCAGAACGCATCACGCATTCAACGGATATTGACACGGTAAACTGATTATTGCGACCACCTTAATTTTTTTCAAATTTTACGCATTTTCGTCTCTATTTTTAAGACCTTCAAATGAAAAGGTCCAGCCGTTATCAGGGCATAAACCGTGACCGTTTGACTTCTAACTGTACATCCAGGGAGGTAATAAGGAAATCTCTCTGGAAACCTGAAATTAGGTCATGGTCACCTTTATTTTGCAAGCTTCTGGATTAAGACATGATTTTAATCACTCATAGAATCAGACAGACCATAACACTTTAATGTTGGACCTAGAATCTTTTATCTTAAAATCCATAGCCGTCCTACAAAAATCTCTGTGGATACCTGAATTTAGGTCAATGCGACATTACTTCTCCAATTGATGGGGCCTGTTTTTGCAAGGCAGAATAATAAAATAAAATGATACAAAAGTTGCAGTAACTTAATAACTCATGCATTTGTTGCCATAACTTTCGCAATTATGTACAGCATCATCAGTTCCAAAAGACTGGTGGCGCCAACTGTATTTTTTATGTCTGAGACTGCCATGCAAAATCATTTCTTAACAATGGTTTTATCTAGTGTCGTGCAACATTATCTGTTTATTAATCATGAAATGTTTTATCAGTTGCTGAAAACTGGTGGCACTGCCTGTGTTTAGGCATTTTTCTTTATTTGTAGACATTCAAATAGAGCAGTCATATCAGTTTCTTAGCCAAGTTTTCGTCTGGTGTTATGAAACCTAGTTTGTTTAACATATAGTGTCATTTTTTCAGCTGTGGTTTCATGAAGTGTCCTGAAACCAAGTATGCTTATTGATAATATTTTTTTTTTCAAATTCCTTAGAATTGATGGCCCTATCTTATTTTTTTTAAATCTTTTATGTATGTATTTTAGGCTCTAAATGAAAGCAATCATATCAACTAATCCCTCTCTAGCCCCTTATTATGTCATACTGTCTTTCCAGTCAGCTGAGCGTCATGACCCATGGGTCAATTGTTTTTAATCTCAGGTAAATTAAAGTTGTTTTGGCTGTAGGGATGGTTCGTTGTACGCAGTCATTCTCTCTCTCTCTCTCTCTCTCTCTCTCTCTCTCTCTCTTGCAATAAAACATATCCATAATAACTAGGAAGTCCAACCTTGTTTCTCTGGTGATTTGAAAAGTCGTCTGTGGGAACCAGGACACTTTGAGATGTAATTGCCGATCTAAGGATACCAGTTTCAGCAAGTTTAAATTCCTGTTAGTGATGAGTGGGTTGTCATGATAGTTGGCGTGCTAATTGACCCTGATGACCTTTAATGGTTATAGTATCAAGTGGTGCAACCTGCAAGTCCCCTGTTTCTATTATGCAGCTTACAAATTACAAATAGCCATTGGCTCATTCTTTAGTAAGACACATATTTACACACAGATAGTCTCATCTCCGCGGTCCATGGGCACTACACCATGGGATAAATAATACCCTAACAATAGCAAGTGTAGAGTATGTTTATTCCTCATTTTTTACTCAATGATATGAGAAAGTACTTCCGACAAAAATGGGACACAGAGAACATTTTTTATTTGGTATATTTGTACCACAATGATTTGCTACTTGTGAATATCTACATACCTGCTTACGGTAATGATCTCTGGTGGTCCAGAGGATTACATTGCGGTATGTATGTAGGCTTGTATATATGTAGTTATGGCTGTTTATCCATGGTTTAACATGCCTCCGCTTTTTTTAATTACCGCTTGTATTTTTCTTAGATATAGGTTTTGCGGAAATCCCTGTACAATTACATGATATATATATATATATATATATATATATATATATATATATGTTTCAGTCAATCTGTGGAATCAGTCATGGTATGAAATGCTTAAATTTGAGGCATTTTGCGTAATGCCTGAGACCACCAGTCATTGCGTGAAATTACTAAAATGTTCAGTCATTTCACTGAGAATGAACGGTTTTAATTACACAAATTGCCTAGCTGCAAATCAGGCAATCTGTGTAACAGGTAAAATAGTGAGATATTTTATCAAGAAGTTATTTCAGTAACTGCTCAATTGTTTCTCCACTGTGTTGGGTACTATTATGGTATCTCGTATCACTATAGAGCTGTCACATACCAATTAGCAGTAAGTAACAGTGGGAAAAGTCTCTATGTTTGTGTTTGTTCAGCGGGGACTGGGAAGGCTCAAAACATCGGTCCCCTTATGTAGCAATAATAATAGTAGGTACTAGCAACATGGAAACCATACACGAATGCATTAGCTGAGCAGGGGACTAAGAGCTAGAAAGGGAGCAATCGCCAGTGAGTAGCCACAAGGAAACCCTACATCAACTGAGCAGGGGACTAAGATACCTTCTACAACAGGTCTCAGGTACCCATCAACAGTGAGTAGCAGTGGGAAAAACTCCATGTATGTGTTAGTTTTGCAGGTCTTTTTGAACAAAGCTTTAAATATGGCACATTTATAATCATTAATTACATTTAAAAAAATATTCACTGTGATGAAATATTAAAATCTAACACAAGTTACTCATTTACACATGTTATATTTCAGTAACGGCATTAGGCCACCTATTCTTATTAAGACTCCTAATTTTTGTGTGTAGCATTAAATGCACGGGTTCTGCAAGCTGTAGAGTTTTCAGCTGTAAATTGTAATAGGTATGATCTAAGTAAAGATATATTTAATCCATGAGAAAAAGTAGTTCCATCAAGTACAGATGAATTCAATCTATTATCTCTTGAATTGTCAACTAGGCTGATTTTCTAATTTAAAATAAAATCATGAAATAAAATATTGAGATAAAACTAGCCAATTGGTGTATATCCTTTGAAGCATTTCAGTCATATCTCTTGAAGGTGGCTTGGGCTTGCTATGCATAACTGGTACATTTAATCAATCAGGAATATAAGGAAAACTTTCATAGGTGTTTTATATTTAAATAAATAAATAAATAAAAGAATAAATCCATAAAATTTAATTTTCAGCCATATGACCATGTTGAACCTATCATGGGATATTTTTTTTTCCTTTACAGTTGCTTTTGTTAATCAAATGTATACTTTCATATTATTCTTAGGATTATCACTATATTCCGTATATCGAAATTAAATTGTTTCAGGCCAAACATGGAAGCTCATGTCGACAAAAGATGGATATTGGGCAATAAGAAGTGACGAGAGGCATTCTTATCAATCTTGATATTAAACGGGAGGGAAAGAATGAAAGTATATAATGTACTGTTTAAAATAAAAGGAAAAATTCCTTATAAAAAAAATAACCCGTCCGGCTATAAAAAAAAACGTTGGTTCCTTTTATGTGTACAGCAATATAGGTAATCTTTGATTACAAGCAACACTGTGTTTTTATTTTAATAACACCCTCTTTTACGTTTTACTTCTGTGTGACGTTTTATTTAGGTTTTCAAATATATTCCTTATTACTATACAGTAAGACAAGTAATTCATAATATGTCCTGTGGACCTTCCGAAAGAATATTCCTTTACAAGCAGGGATCGTTGGTTTCAAACTGCGTGCACTTTCTTTAGCCTAAAACTGATATAGTATAAATATAGGTGCTTCAATGGTAACTGCTCTGTAACGTTATGAGGGAACAGCATCTCCCACACCAAGAAGCACGCAAATACTCTAACTTTGATCAATCAAAACAATCAATCGCTTCATTTAAACTGCGGTAAATTTTAATTCAAAAGTTGCAATCATAAATGAAGTTATATTAAACTATATGTTACTTGACTACACAACAGAATGCTTAGCTGGCGCATCATAAAGACCAGAAATTTAGCTCCTATATCCTTTGTCTTTGGCAGTTAATCATTTATTCCAATGAAACTATTCGTATTGTATACTGATAGATTTTAACACTGATCATATTGTATAGATGCCATGTCGAAGGCACATCTGCCTTTTTACTGATGCTGGGCTTCCTATCTGTTGGCTCTTTTAACAGCTTTTTTCACTACCTCCTTTACGCTCTTCAGAGGAACGCTGCTTGGTAATATGTACCATCCCTTCGAGTGAGGACCCGTCTTCTTCAGCCCAAGTTCGGTCTCAACCGCCCTCTGTGCGAACCGTTCAGCCTTCGCCGTATTCTTACTTTTATATTTTGCAATAAGCCGTGTGCCTGGGTATTCCCTTTTAACCTGGCTAAGTCGCTTGTCAGTGTTACTTGAACATCCGATCTTAATCTCTGCACCACCTTTTTCATTCTTTCTTTTCATTATGTAAATCAATTTGTTATTTGCACATTCTCCTCTTCTGGTTGCCATGTCTGAAAGTTGAAGAGAAAGATATTTTTATTACACATGCCCAAAAGTGTTATAAAAATAATTTTCTAAAACAAATTATTTTGTGTTTTTTTCTGATCATTTAGTCCTCTTTTATTTGTAGAAGGAGCACTATCTTTCATATTACTTTCCATTTTGAAGAGTGTTGTCTTTCATTCTGTCCAGTTACTGTCATTCGGAAACATGAGGTCAATACTACATTGCATGGTATGCTACATATAAGTGCCTCGGGTGTAATAATTCTGACATGAAATGTATTTATTTAATAAATGTTATTCCAAAAATCAGGCGCGGATGAAGGGATCCCCCCCCCCCCCGCTCTTAACCAACGACCCTTTTTAGACAAATCTTATGCATGACGGTTGTTTTTTGGCTCGAGTCCCCCCCCCCCCTCTCTTAACCAACGACCTTTTTTAACACTTTTATGCATGACAACCTTTGACCTTGATTGTCACAGGTTATTACGAAATGCCTTGATACAGTACTAAGGACTGGAGTTTGATTTTCCATCATTTTCCATTTAGTAATGACTTTTCAGCTATCAGATCTTTGAGCTTAACGGTCTACATGGACTGTTTAGGAATGGATGATTCACATGCCTCTGCGGTATATCACCAAGGAATAGAGCGCACGTACTGAATACGTTATCTGCAACTGCTCATAAATATTAATACTTCCTGACGTCATGCGAATTACCTGTTGCGGCAAGAATATGTAGTCCTATCAATATTCATTAGATATATGGATGGGAATCTAATGGAGGGACTTTCCTAAAAACAGTTTTTAGCTCAGCTGACTGAACGTAATCTGAGCTACAACGACCACTCTTTGTCCGTCGTCCCGACCATCCGTTTTCCGGGCACAAATCGTAACCGCTGGAACTGATAACCTCTTACTTAACATCCAGAGTGGTCCATGGAAAATCTCCCAGGAAACCTGAAATTAAGTCACTGCAGCCTATATTCTCCGGGCTATGGGTCTTGTAATCCCCCCCCCCAATAAAATTAAAAATTTGATACAAAATCTCATGTATCACAATAATTAATAAATGGATTGCCATGAGGGCCGTGACTCCCGGGTCCCTTGTTTTGTCTCGCCGGGATGTCTGTCGGGGAGTATTTGAGGTTATGTAAATTATAATCGTGAATTAACACACATTTCTACGCCTGTTCAGGTAATTCTTTTCCCTCTTTTATTCCTACGGCGTTTCATATGTTTTCTTTCCTGACATTAGTCTGTTTGGGTTATTATTCCATTTTGGTTTATGATAAAGAGACCACGTGAATTCATACTCTATTAAGGCTCTGTCAATTTTTATAAGAAATTGTTACTTTAAAATATCGTTTACATTGTGATTTTTCTACATGTTACGGTGAATACGCTCGAATCCGGCTACGGCTGATGGGTATAGGCCATAACCGAGGGCATCAATACAGTGTACACGATGTACGTAACCAGTCGCAGATGTGCATACATGCTTTATCAGTGTCATCATCATTAGAATCTCGACAAGTTTAAGTCTATAAATTAATAGATAAAACCATTGAAAACGAATGCAGTGAAAACATAGTTTTGGAGATACCTTCCATCACTGAGGTAACTGTATACATGCAAGCTTTCCCATTTTACTTTAGGGTTGGCCACTTTTTGGAGGGGGCGGGAAGGCTGTATTTGGGATCGAGTTTGTTTATAAAACTATAATATAGGGGACTCTTAAATTCTATGCATGCCACACATACCAGAGGCCAAAGCGAGGTTAGTAGGGAATAACAAAGACACGTGCTCACTTGTCACAGCAGGAACACATGTGCTGTTACAGTTTAGCTCAGCATGGAAGGTCGTGTCACAGCCTTTTCTGTTCCTTCATGCTACTCATTTACTAATTGGACATCAGATTTGTTTTTTCAATAGTTTTCATAGGTGATTCGATAGAAAGAAACAGTGGAAATTACTAATTAATTCATACATCTGGACGAGGGACTCTTTGTGATTGTGTGTTCATATGTTCTTGGTTTGGTCTGCCGTTTGTTATATTTGTTCATATAAATATATAAATGAACAACCATTTTAGAACAATGATTTTTAATGATCTGTATCAATTTATAAAGGCACATATTTAAATAGTCCATGCCCTCATTTTGTTTTGCCTTACCTTTATTATACACATGTCAAGATATTTTAAAATACTGTGCTGTAACACAAAATCTGTGTCCATACACATGCAATTAATTGTACTTTATTAAATTAAATAGAAACATAAATAAAAAATGACAGAAGACTACCAACATATTTAACTTGATGGTGACATTGAGCAAAGATCTGCATATAGTTTTTACCAGCCAAGCATTGATCCCCTTACTGGTTTATAGATAATAGATACATTGGTATGTCTCAATTGGTTGAAGGGGCTTACATTTTATATTACCAAAACTTAATGTCATCATTTTATCTCATTGTTACTTGAGGCCCTCTAAGACGGCATCTGCGGGTAGCTTTAAGGCCCTTAAATTACATAGTTGCAAAACAGTTATAGATATATCCCCACATGACCAGCCTAGACCCACTGCAATTTAAAGAATATTTAACTCATGCAATTCTTGTGTCACCATTTCCTTTGTTTGTCAATGCAGTTTATGTCACACAGCTGTAGGACACGCCGTCAGTATATTTTAACTCTTTATTAAAAACAAATATGTAGTTTTAGTATATGACACATTACTTTTTATATTCGATTTATAAAGAATTTTTGAAGGATCTAACCTGAGTTAAAAGGTGTGGAGCTGGTGAAGTGTTGAGCATTAATTAAAATAAATATATTAATCCATAATTCATACCTTATATATCTTTATATTTTTTTTCTCAAATTATATAAAGTCTTGCGGGGAAAAAGGTGTCATTTATAAAATTCTGTTTCTGCCCATGCACTAATATAATCCTTTTCATGCCCAGGAAACTACCATATCACTATCTAATGAGGATATATTTTTTTAAATGACCTGTGACGTAGTGTTTCACTTGACAGCTATGTGTCGGTTATGCCACTAAAAATACAGTGTATTTTCTATGATTATCATTGGTGCCAGATACAGCATACCTACATCTATATTTTTAAAAGGCCTGTGAATAGAAAACATTTCATAATTTCATTCCAGAACACTTTTAACCATCACAGAAGCAGACATGTTTCATTTTAGCTTTATTAGTCTTTATTAAGTTAATGACTTCATAATGGCAGTATAAGCAGCGTACTGCCAAAGTGTTTTGGTGTGTGTGTCACTCTGTGCCTACTGTACATGAAACAAGAAACTTAGTATTAATGTACACAATCAGAGGAACCATGCACAGACCACCTTATGCTGTGCCGTATGGAATGTGTATCAATCAGCACCTGTGCCCCGACACTTGTATATCTTGATATTTTAATTGACCTCAGGCAATTAATGGCATCCTGTGGTTTGATTCATAGCTAGCATAGACCGTAGAGCCAAGTAGATGTGAGCCCAAGGGTCTTTAACTTTATTAAGTTAAGAGTCACTTGAAAGTACCTTCCTTACAAGTCGGGTTCACATTGTGCTCATAGCAGCAGATTCCTTTGGATTTATACTTCTTTCGCCGGGATGTCTGTCGGGGAGTATTTGAGGTTATGTAAATTATAATCGTGAATTAACACACATTTCTACGCCTGTTCAGGTAATTCTTTTCCCTCTTTTATTCCTACGGCGTTTCATATGTTTTCTTTCCGGACATTAGTCTGTTTGGGTTATTATTCCATTTTGGTTTATGATAAAGAGACCACGTGAATTCATACTCTATTAAGGCTCTGTCAATTTTTATAAGAAATTGTTACTTTAAAATATCGTTTACATTGTGATTTTTCTACATGTTACGGTGAATACGCTCGAATCCGGCTACGGCTGATGGGTATAGGCCATAACCGAGGGCATCAATACAGTGTACACGATGTACGTAACCAGTCGCAGATGTGCATACATGCTTTATCAGTGTCATCATCATTAGAATCTCGACAAGTTTAAGTCTATAAATTAATAGATAAAACCATTGAAAACGAATGCAGTGAAAACATAGTTTTGGAGATACCTTCCATCACTGAGGTAACTGTATACATGCAAGCTTTCCCATTTTACTTTAGGGTTGGCCACTTTTTGGAGGGGGCGGGAAGGCTGTATTTGGGATCGAGTTTGTTTATAAAACTATAATATAGGGGACTCTTAAATTCTATGCATGCCACACATACCAGAGGCCAAAGCGAGGTTAGTAGGGAATAACAAAGACACGTGCTCACTTGTCACAGCAGTAACACATGTGCTGTTACAGTTTAGCTCAGCATGGAAGGTCGTGTCACAGCCTTTTCTGTTCCTTCATGCTACTCATTTACTAATTGGACATCAGATTTGTTTTTTCAATAGTTTTCATAGGTGATTCGATAGAAAGAAACAGTGGAAATTACTAATTAATTCATACATCTGGACGAGGGACTCTTTGTGATTGTGTGTTCATATGTTCTTGGTTTGGTCTGCCGTTTGTTATATTTGTTCATATAAATATATAAATGAACAACCATTTTAGAACAATGATTTTTAATGATCTGTATCAATTTATAAAGGCACATATTTAAATAGTCCATGCCCTCATTTTGTTTTGCCTTACCTTTATTATACACATGTCAAGATATTTTAAAATACTGTGCTGTTACACAAAATCTGTGTCCATACACATGCAATATATTGTACTTTATTAAATTAAATAGTAACATAAATAAAAAATGACAGAAGACTACCAACATATTTAACTTGATGGTGACATTGAGCAAAGATCTGCATATAGTTTTTACCAGCCAAGCATTGATCCCCTTACTGGTTTATAGATAATAGATACTTTGGTATGTCTCAATTGGTTGAAGGGGCTTACATTTTATATTACCAAAACTAAATGTCATCATTTTATCTCATTGTTACTTGAGGCCCTCTAAGACGGCATCTGCGGGTAGCTTTAAGGCCCTTAAATTACATAGTTGCAAAACAGTTATAGATATATCCCCACATGACCAGCCTAGACCCACTGCAATTTAAAGAATATTTAACTCATGCAATTCTTGTGTCACCATTTCCTTTGTTTGTCAATGCAGTTTATGTCACACAGCTGTAGGACACGCCGTCAGTATATTTTAACTCTTTATTAAAAACAAATATGTAGTTTTAGTATATGACACATTACTTTTTATATTCGATTTATAAAGAATTTTTGAAGGATCTAACCTGAGTTAAAAGGTGTGGAGCTGGTGAAGTGTTGAGCATTAATTAAAATAAATATATTAATCCATAATTCATACCTTATATATCTTTATATTTTTTTCTCAAATTATATAAAGTCTTGCGGGGAAAAAGGTGTCATTTATAAAATTCTGTTTCTGCCCATGCACTAATATAATCCTTTTCATGCCCAGGAACCTACCATATCACTATCTAATGAGGATATATTTTTTTAAATGACCTGTGACGTAGTGTTTCACTTGACAGCTATGTGTTGGTTATGCCACTAAAAATACAGTGTATTTTCTATGATTATCATTGGTGCCAGATACAGCATACCTACATCTATATTTTTAAAAGGCCTGTGAATAGAAAACATTTCATAATTTCATTCCAGAACACTTTTAACCATCACAGAAGCAGACATGTTTCATTTTAGCTTTATTAGTCTTTATTAAGTTAATGACTTCATAATGGCAGTATAAGCAGCGTACTGCCAAAGTGTTTTGGTGTGTGTGTCACTCTGTGCCAACTGTACATGAAACAAGAAACTTAGTATTAATGTACACAATCAGAGGAACCATGCACAGACCACCTTATGCTGTGCCGTATGGAATGTGTATCAATCAGCACCTGTGCCCCGACACTTGTATATCTTGATATTTTAATTGACCTCAGGCAATTAATGGCATCCTGTGGTTTGATTCATAGCTAGCATAGACCGTAGAGCCAAGTAGATGTGAGCCCAAGGGTCTTTAACTTTATTAAGTTAAGAGTCACTTGAAAGTACCTTCCTTACAAGTCGGGTTCACATTGTGCTCATAGCAGCAGATTCCTTTGGATTTATACTTCTTTCGCCGGGATGTCTGTCGGGGAGTATTTGAGGTTATGTAAATTATAATCGTGAATTAACACACATTTCTACGCCTGTTCAGGTAATTCTTTTCCCTCTTTTATTCCTACGGCGTTTCATATGTTTTCTTTCCTGACATTAGTCTGTTTGGGTTATTATTCCATTTTGGTTTATGATAAAGAGACCACGTGAATTCATACTCTATTAAGGCTCTGTCAATTTTTATAAGAAATTGTTACTTTAAAATATCGTTTACATTGTGATTTTTCTACATGTTACGGTGAATACGCTCGAATCCGGCTACGGCTGATGGGTATAGGCCATAACCGAGGGCATCAATACAGTGTACACGATGTACGTAACCAGTCGCAGATGTGCATACATGCTTTATCAGTGTCATCATCATTAGAATCTCGACAAGTTTAAGTCTATAAATTAATAGATAAAACCATTGAAAACGAATGCAGTGAAAACATAGTTTTGGAGATACCTTCCATCACTGAGGTAACTGTATACATGCAAGCTTTCCCATTTTACTTTAGGGTTGGCCACTTTTTGGAGGGGGCGGGAAGGCTGTATTTGGGATCGAGTTTGTTTATAAAACTATAATATAGGGGACTCTTAAATTCTATGCATGCCACACATACCAGAGGCCAAAGCGAGGTTAGTAGGGAATAACAAAGACACGTGCTCACTTGTCACAGCAGTAACACATGTGCTGTTACAGTTTAGCTCAGCATGGAAGGTCGTGTCACAGCCTTTTCTGTTCCTTCATGCTACTCATTTACTAATTGGACATCAGATTTGTTTTTTCAATAGTTTTCATAGGTGATTCGATAGAAAGAAACAGTGGAAATTACTAATTAATTCATACATCTGGACGAGGGACTCTTTGTGATTGTGTGTTCATATGTTCTTGGTTTGGTCTGCCGTTTGTTATATTTGTTCATATAAATATATAAATGAACAACCATTTTAGAACAATGATTTTTAATGATCTGTATCAATTTATAAAGGCACATATTTAAATAGTCCATGCCCTCATTTTGTTTTGCCTTACCTTTATTATACACATGTCAAGATATTTTAAAATACTGTGCTGTTACACAAAATCTGTGTCCATACACATGCAATTAATTGTACTTTATTAAATTAAATAGTAACATAAATAAAAAATGACAGAAGACTACCAACATATTTAACTTGATGGTGACATTGAGCAAAGATCTGCATATAGTTTTTACCAGCCAAGCATTGATCCCCTTACTGGTTTATAGATAATAGATACTTTGGTATGTCTCAATTGGTTGAAGGGGCTTACATTTTATATTACCAAAACTTAATGTCATCATTTTATGTCATTGTTACTTGAGGCCCTCTAAGACGGCATCTGCGGGTAGCTTTAAGGCCCTTAAATTACATAGTTGCAAAACAGTTATAGATATATCCCCACATGACCAGCCTAGACCCACTGCAATTTAAAGAATATTTAACTCATGCAATTCTTGTGTCACCATTTCCTTTGTTTGTCAATGCAGTTTATGTCACACAGCTGTAGGACACGCCGTCAGTATATTTTAACTCTTTATTAAAAACAAATATGTAGTTTTAGTATATGACACATTACTTTTTATATTCGATTTATAAAGAATTTTTGAAGGATCTAACCTGAGTTAAAAGGTGTGGAGCTGGTGAAGTGTTGAGCATTAATTAAAATAAATATATTAATCCATAATTCATACCTTATATATCTTTATATTTTTTTCTCAAATTATATAAAGTCTTGCGGGGAAAAAGGTGTCATTTATAAAATTCTGTTTCTGCCCATGCACTAATATAATCCTTTTCATGCCCAGGAACCTACCATATCACTATCTAATGAGGATATATTTTTTTAAATGACCTGTGACGTAGTGTTTCACTTGACAGCTATGTGTTGGTTATGCCACTAAAAATACAGTGTATTTTCTATGATTATCATTGGTGCCAGATACAGCATACCTACATCTATATTTTTAAAAGGCCTGTGAATAGAAAACATTTCATAATTTCATTCCAGAAAACTTTTAACCATCACAGAAGCAGACATGTTTCATTTTAGCTTTATTAGTCTTTATTAAGTTAATGACTTCATAATGGCAGTATAAGCAGCGTACTGCCAAAGTGTTTTGGTGTGTGTGTCACTCTGTGCCAACTGTACATGAAACAAGAAACTTAGTATTAATGTACACAATCAGAGGAACCATGCACAGACCACCTTATGCTGTGCCGTATGGAATGTGTATCAATCAGCACCTGTGCCCCGACACTTGTATATCTTGATATTTTAATTGACCTCAGGCAATTAATGGCATCCTGTGGTTTGATTCATAGCTAGCATAGACCGTAGAGCCAAGTAGATGTGAGCCCAAGGGTCTTTAACTTTATTAAGTTAAGAGTCACTTGAAAGTACCTTCCTTACAAGTCGGTTTCACATTGTGCTCATAGCAGCAGATTCCTTTGGATTTATACTTCTTTCGCCGGGATGTCTGTCGGGGAGTATTTGAGGTTATGTAAATTATAATCGTGAATTAACACACATTTCTACGCCTGTTCAGGTAATTCTTTTCCCTCTTTTATTCCTACGGCGTTTCATATGTTTTCTTTCCTGACATTAGTCTGTTTGGGTTATTATTCCATTTTGGTTTATGATAAAGAGACCACGTGAATTCATACTCTATTAAGGCTCTGTCAATTTTTATAAGAAATTGTTACTTTAAAATATCGTTTACATTGTGATTTTTCTACATGTTACGGTGAATACGCTCGAATCCGGCTACGGCTGATGGGTATAGGCCATAACCGAGGGCATCAATACAGTGTACACGATGTACGTAACCAGTCGCAGATGTGCATACATGCTTTATCAGTGTCATCATCATTAGAATCTCGACAAGTTTAAGTCTATAAATTAATAGATAAAACCATTGAAAACGAATGCAGTGAAAACATAGTTTTGGAGATACCTTCCATCACTGAGGTAACTGTATACATGCAAGCTTTCCCATTTTACTTTAGGGTTGGCCACTTTTTGGAGGGGGCGGGAAGGCTGTATTTGGGATCGAGTTTGTTTATAAAACTATAATATAGGGGACTCTTAAATTCTATGCATGCCACACATACCAGAGGCCAAAGCGAGGTTAGTAGGGAATAACAAAGACACGTGCTCACTTGTCACAGCAGGAACACATGTGCTGTTACAGTTTAGCTCAGCATGGAAGGTCGTGTCACAGCCTTTTCTGTTCCTTCATGCTACTCATTTACTAATTGGACATCAGATTTGTTTTTTCAATAGTTTTCATAGGTGATTCGATAGAAAGAAACAGTGGAAATTACTAATTAATTCATACATCTGGACGAGGGACTCTTTGTGATTGTGTGTTCATATGTTCTTGGTTTGGTCTGCCGTTTGTTATATTTGTTCATATAAATATATAAATGAACAACCATTTTAGAACAATGATTTTTAATGATCTGTATCAATTTATAAAGGCACATATTTAAATAGTCCATGCCCTCATTTTGTTTTGCCTTACCTTTATTATACACATGTCAAGATATTTTAAAATACTGTGCTGTTACACAAAATCTGTGTCCATACACATGCAATTAATTGTACTTTATTAAATTAAATAGTAACATAAATAAAAAATGACAGAAGACTACCAACATATTTAACTTGATGGTGACATTGAGCAAAGATCTGCATATAGTTTTTACCAGCCAAGCATTGATCCCCTTACTGGTTTATAGATAATAGATACTTTGGTATGTCTCAATTGGTTGAAGGGGCTTACATTTTATATTACCAAAACTTAATGTCATCATTTTATGTCATTGTTACTTGAGGCCCTCTAAGACGGCATCTGCGGGTAGCTTTAAGGCCCTTAAATTACATAGTTGCAAAACAGTTATAGATATATCCCCACATGACCAGCCTAGACCCACTGCAATTTAAAGAATATTTAACTCATGCAATTCTTGTGTCACCATTTCCTTTGTTTGTCAATGCAGTTTATGTCACACAGCTGTAGGACACGCCGTCAGTATATTTTAACTCTTTATTAAAAACAAATATGTAGTTTTAGTATATGACACATTACTTTTTATATTCGATTTATAAAGAATTTTTGAAGGATCTAACCTGAGTTAAAAGGTGTGGAGCTGGTGAAGTGTTGAGCATTAATTAAAATAAATATATTAATCCATAATTCATACCTTATATATCTTTATATTTTTTTCTCAAATTATATAAAGTCTTGCGGGGAAAAAGGTGTCATTTATAAAATTCTGTTTCTGCCCATGCACTAATATAATCCTTTTCATGCCCAGGAACCTACCATATCACTATCTAATGAGGATATATTTTTTTAAATGACCTGTGACGTAGTGTTTCACTTGACAGCTATGTGTTGGTTATGCCACTAAAAATACAGTGTATTTTCTATGATTATCATTGGTGCCAGATACAGCATACCTACATCTATATTTTTAAAAGGCCTGTGAATAGAAAACATTTCATAATTTCATTCCAGAACACTTTTAACCATCACAGAAGCAGACATGTTTCATTTTAGCTTTATTAGTCTTTATTAAGTTAATGACTTCATAATGGCAGTATAAGCAGCGTACTGCCAAAGTGTTTTGGTGTGTGTGTCACTCTGTGCCTACTGTACATGAAACAAGAAACTTAGTATTAATGTACACAATCAGAGGAACCATGCACAGACCACCTTATGCTGTGCCGTATGGAATGTGTATCAATCAGCACCTGTGCCCCGACACTTGTATATCTTGATATTTTAATTGACCTCAGGCAATTAATGGCATCCTGTGGTTTGATTCATAGCTAGCATAGACTGTAAAGCCAAGTAAATGTGAGCCCAAGGGTCTTTAAATTTATTCTGTTAAGAGTCACTTGAAAGTACCTTCCTTACAAGTCGGGTTCACATTGTGCTCAAAGCAGCAGATTCCTTTGGATTTATACTTCCTTCCAGATGCTTTTAACAAAATTTGTTTGTAAGCATCCACAAATTTGAAGTGGATAAAGGGAACAACTGACAGGTCTGGGTTGCTCTACACAGCCATGGTGAGTGAGCACGTGCTTACTGTTATTCCCCACTAGCCTCGCTTTCGCTAGCTGATTAATTATTCATGAGGAATATTAAGAATCCCCTATGGCTTCACAACCCGCTGAAAAAAGATCTCGTTTATCTGGTTCGACGGTTGATTGTACATTTGGTTATCAAGTGCTTCGTGTTATGTAGGCTGATGTAGGGGATTCCCTATTGTCACGGAACGTATGTCGACCTACCTAGATATATCTTAACTCCATGGATTTACTACAAGTAATTTCGTGGTTCATTAAGGTTTTTGACCCTACATATTCTGTATGGGAAATGGCTTTTAACGAAAGTGAGCTACATATACCGACAACATAGAATATACAGAAAAATCCCTTTATAATGATACCGTGTATACATATCACTGGCAGGTCAAACTGAAAGGGTAAGTTCAAGTGAAAAGTACTAAAATGTTAATGTCCCATTCAAAAAAAAAATAAACCTGTTTAACGCAATGGGATAAATAGAGGACTCTGTTTTTGGTCAACTGTTATATGTTTACCCTTCAATCACACATGTGGCGGTTCGCACCATGGCAAAGAGTTTCATACTGGATGCATCATGCGAAGCCCCGAGCTCTCATTGGTCTGAACAATCCTGTTCACTCTGAACATATCCTTTGCGGCTAATATAGGAAATCCCCCTGTATAAACCCAATACCGCTAGGCATTTATTAAAAGAAGGAGTGAGAATACAGTGATGACGTGATTTTCAAATGTTTATAAGTAATCTCTATGGCTGGGAGTTTAATGGCCTGAGCATGTTTGTGCAATCGATGACAGGGAAATTCGGTTTAATAAGTTAAATTCGCTTTGTAGCATTTCTGGAGTGGTCTAAGATAGCTGCAGGGAGTTGAACCTGGACCTGAATAACCTAAGTAGACTTTCGTGTCACAGGAGTTTTTAGTTCAAATGTTTTTTGTTTATAAACACAGAGGGGCCTTACTCTAGTGGGTGTTTCATTCATAATCGCCGTATTTCCCCATAAGAGAACAACATATATTCATATAAGTCAGAATAATTTAATTATAAATAACAATTATCGGATCCGACAGGCCGACAGACTCCAAGTTTATATCAAACTAAGTGATTAATTAAATTAGATACAGCAATTTTAATCATAACTATACAATGACCTGACAGGCAAAAAAGACCCTTTTAAATCAGAGGGGTAAAATTGCGCAAGGTATGTCTAAACTGAACAACCTAATATAACCGATTAATTAAATAAGATACTGTAGTTTTAATAATGACTATATAATGATCAAGTACCACACTAAAATTGTGAATTTTCTAATTGTACAATCATAGCCACCCTACCTTAGTATGGTCACAACGTATGCTTGTGGCTCGGCGGTCGTTTGAAACCGGTGTGTCTCTTTTGAAATACGCGGCACATACTAAATGCTCTATCTGTAGCCCCTCATTAATATGTAAATTCTGACGTGATCCATAATATACTGGAAGGTACGGATTTATCCTAATTAATCGGAGACAACATCTAAACGAGGTGTGGGGCCTTCTAAGTACTTTTTGCACAGCTGACGACGGTTAACAATGTTGACAATGAGTACGTGTAAATAATTCCATCTATACTTGTCACATGCGCTGCAGATAAATTAAATAATTTAAAGACTCGGTTGCAGTTTCCTCTTATGTTTCTGGGAAATGACTTTTGAGGAATATTTATTGTTAATGCGGATGTCAAGGGGGCGGGATTTTCTAATCCAGTGCTAGAAGGTACTGGTGGGATACTCACGTCCTCAATTTTGGCGGGTTTCTAAGGCCGCACAGAGAGCGGACGAGATGAGACGAGACGAGAATCCGGTCCGGTCCGCTCTGTTTGCGGCACTGAGCGGACCGGACTGCTACTTCCTGTACTGGTCCGGACCCAGTCCTGAGCGATCCTGACCGTATCAAAATTTCTTGATAATTTAAGGACTGTCCCTGAGTAGTCCGGTCCGATCCGTTTGAGGCCGCTCTGTTTGGGGGGGGGGGGGGGGGGGGGGTTAAGGACTAGTCATGATCGGGGCCTTTATAATTTACCAAGACAGCAGCTCTATGAATCACATGATATAGGTACAATTTTGAAGAAGGTGAATTAAGAGATACACATAGAGTGTACGACACATGGAGATCGGTGTCCTCTTTAGCTGTACAGGGAAATACTTGCTTAAATAGTTAGAGTTGCCCACCTCATCTCTATCTAAATAGAGGGAAAGGATTTTTGCAATTCAATTAATATAAAAAAAGATATAATTATGTTGACCATAATTTCAATAGTTAATTATGACCAAATCAGTGGTATTGCATATATTTATCTAGTTATTTACAGAAAACTTAATTTAGGTTGTAATACAAAGCAAATACGTTTAAGCACAATACTATCGTTCATATTAGTTCTTAATGTGAAATGACATATATAAAAGATTGTATAAAGTCATGTAGAGGCTCAAATGTATGATGACAGAGGAGGAAACAATATATAAGATTATAGATTTCCTACGCTCCCGAGGCAGCGAAAATCTTGCGCTTCTAAAGAAGCAACTGATTCTCCCGCTGCCTGCTTTAACCGTTTATTATGCACTTAAACACCAGGTGGTGCACATGGCCCTGTCTGCTGAAAACCTGCTGATGTGACCAGCAGCCAACCAAATGCAAGTCAACAAACACTCGACAGGCATCAGGCTCCGCCCAGAAACCGCGTGAGGGGCAATTCTCTCTGAGCCTGTGGCCTGTTCAAACGGTCGCCGGGGCGATGAGCTGTCACTGAAAACGAAATGAACAACATTGGCTTCGTGTATTCCTCACTTGGCTAGTAAACCGTTTTGTCTTCCAGCACAGGGTCTCATCTGATTGGGCATAAATACAGTGCTCTCCTCTGGTGTAGAGATTCAGGATACAAGATCATAACAAACAGCGCTTACGATTTAGGTGGTTGGCCTATAGGTAAAGCGCTGTGTAAAGAGCGTATAGATTTCAAGGTTTATTTATAAATGAAAGTTTTATCTCAGATAGTGATGCCAGAATCTTTGTATATGTATGTATATGTATATGTATATATGTAATTATATATAAATATATATTTATATAGCGTAGGTAAAGATTAAGAGTGACGCCTTTTAGATAGACATTAGATAGAATTTTAGATATTAACACATTATTCTTTTATGATATTTACCATTAAACAAATCACAATTTCAATTAAAAAAAAGCAAAATGGGACTAAAAACGCGTGTACATACCATTGGCAGACCATATGATAGGACACCATGCTCGAATGAAATTTTAGAATAATGTAAATATATACCCACAATGAATGCATGCATTAAAAATTTTAAAATGATTTATCGGCCATGGCGTTCAATATTTACGTAGAAATGTGTCGGCTTCTTTAGTCTTCTTCGGGCTTTGACATCTTGTTTGTGGGCATGAGTAATAAAATGGTGAATTTGATACCGAGATGCTTATAAGCCCCATAGCTCAGAGATATGGGTAACAGAAACCTTATTTCAGGTTTCCATGGATATTTTTTACGGGCCTCCTCGTAGATTCTGGGTCCGGTGGTTATAAATTGTGTCCTGTTAATTGATGACTGCATCATGAAGGTTTCAAAATTGAGAAGAAAAAGATGGCTTAAAATTAAAAAAATATCCAGGTGGCGCCGACAGTCTGCAGAAACTGATAAATAACTCAATGATGAATATACATACAAAGAATCATGGTGATTAGATGTTCAGATACTTTAGTTTTTGTGTGAAATTTTAAATTATTCGGGGGGGGGTTGGGGTTCTGAGCCCCACAGCTGGGAGAATATGGGTAACAGAGACCTAATTAAAGATTTCCATTGAGATTTTTCATGGACCTCCCTGGATGTCAAGTTAGACAATTTCAGGTTCAAGGTCACAATTTGTGCCTAGTTAACAGACCGCATCTTTAAAAGGTAAAAAAAAAAACGGAGAGAAAATGCGTAATAATTAAAAAAAAAACAGTCTACAAAAACTGATGAAACACTCCATGATGATTAGGCATGCATGCAAAAAATCATATCGATCATTGCATTGGTTGTTCAGCTTTTGTATCAAATGTTTAGTTATTCTAGGGGGGTACTTCTGAGCCCCATAGCTCGAAGAATATTGGAAACAGAGACCTAATTTCAGGTTTTCAAGGAGACTTTGCATGGGCATCCCTGAATTTCAGGTTTCAAGATTCTAGGTTCAGTCATTACGATTTGTTCTCTATTTTCAGTTAACCACATCTTTAAAGGTCTCAAAAACAGAGAAATAAAAAATCGAAAAAATACAGGTGGCGCCACCAGTCTACAGAAACTGATGAAACATTTCATGACCAGTATCCATGCAAAGAATCATGGTATTCAATGCATTAATTGTTCAGATACTTGAGCTTTTGTATGAAATTTTCCATAATACTTCGAAACCCCATAGCTCAGTGGTTATGGGTAACAGAGAACTAACTTTAGGTTTCCCAGGTGACTTTTTATATGCTTCTCTGCATGTCAAGATGGAAGATTCTAGGTCAAGTCATTACAATTTGTGCACTGTTAACAGATGATCGCATCTTTAAAGGTCTCAAAAATAGAGAAAAAAATCGTAAAAAATGAAAAATACAGGTGACGCTAGCAGTCTGCAGAAAACAATGAAACACTCCTCGATCAATATCCATGCAAAGAATCATGGTGATCTAATGCTTTGATCACCATGATTCTGCATGGATATTGATCGAGGAGTGTTTCATTATTCTTGGGGAGGGGGTACTTCGAAAAAATTTAAGGTATTGACTTAACATTTATGCTAATAACTTGTTCCATGTTTGAAATTTGAAGAGAAAGATATTTTTATTATATGTGCTCAAAAAGTTGAATAATGTTTTTCCAAAGCAAAACATGTTATGTTTCTCTCTGATCATATATTTCTGTATTTTTTGTAGAAGGACCACTATCTTTTATTTTACTTCACATTTGGAAGAGTAAGGTCGTCCCTTCAGTCCAGTTACGGTCATTCGAAAACATCAGATCAACACTTTATGGCTGGGTATGCTATGAATAACAAAATGTGTCTTAGGCTGACATCAAATTTATTACTTAATACTGAAACAAGAAATTGTTCCAATAGTTTGACATGTACAGAAAGTAATTGATTTTTAGTTGCGAAAGAATTTGATACCCTGAATTACATTCGGGAAAAGGGCACTGGTCTAACCAATTTAAGAATGTACAGTGCCTTTATATTTAATCTACAGAATCGTCATATATCTATAAGATGGGTATCACTTAATCTAATTATGACTGATGCTGAGCAAGGAATTCGTAAATAAATTACCTCCACCAATCGGAGTTTATGTTTTTGGTGGCGTTGGTTTGTCTGTTTGTCTGACTGTTAGCAACATTACCCAGTTATTAACGGATTTTGATGAAATTTTTAGGATAGCTCGGCAGCAATAAAAAAATGTATTTAATTTTTGGGTGATTTGGATCATCCATCTGAATCCAAAATTGTTTTAAAGAAATATCCTAAATTTCTGACAATGCTAGATAGGCGTTATGGGCTACCTTAGCGGAGGTCTGCGCTCTCTGAGTGCAAATTTCTAGTTTGATTGTTAAAAGTTTGTCTTTTTCCTTGTCTTTTGGCAGTATAGCTCACACTGTGATTTACAGAATTTGATGAAATGTTCTGGATAGCTTGACAATGATACTAGAAACAATTTATTATATTTTTAGGGCGATCGCCTGTCTCGCCTGTTTAATGCTAAATCGCCATTAAAAAAGACGGGGGGGGGGGGCAAAAATCGCTCGCCTACATATGCTTCTGACAGGTTATTACCGAAAAAAACTGAAGTTCGGTTTCCCGCATTCCAGCTGAATGGGAACGGTGTATCCAAATCATTTTAATTACAATATTATATACAATATTTTTACGGTCATGACTATTTAACTATCTCATGTCTTTCGGTACCCTAAATGTAAACGTTTATATTACAAACTCTTTGGTAATGGCTGATTCACTTGACACTATTGTCACAAGGAATATACTAGGCGCAAGTGCTGAATACGTTATCTGCAACTGCTTATGAATATTTAAATTTTCTGACGTCACGGGAATCACTTGCTGAGGCGCGATTTCGAAGTCCTAACTATAGGAACATGATGCAGGTATTTTCCGGAAGTATTTTATGTCTCGCCTTGGCGTCTGTCGGGACTGTTCTAGGATATGTAAGTCATAACAGTGATTTAGCGCAAATCTGACACCTGTTCAGGTAATTCTTTTGCAAATTTTATTCTTACAGGGTTTCATATGCTTTCTTTCCTGAGATTATTCCGATTGCGTTATTTTCCATTTTGGTTTATGAAGAATTGAGGACATGAATACATAGACTGTATAAAGGCTCTGTCAAATTTCTTAAAACTTTGTTATTATAACAGGATTGTTACCATGGTGATTTTGGGATCTGTAATGCTGAATACGTTCTAGTCATTAAGGATAAAGCTGACGAGTATAGGTTATAATTAAAGGCTTAACACAGTCTACATGATGTATGTAACCATTCGCTGTTAGAGCTGTACATATATACTTTATCAGTGTCACCATTATTAGAATATCTACCGACAAGTTAAAGTTTGTAATTTCATAGAATCCAACAAGCCGGCTATTAGGACATTTTGGGGACGAACACTGGTATAGGACTCCTCGCCAGGTAAAGGTACACGTGTTTGTGTGTCTGACCTATATACATTGCACGTTCGGTTTCCCCAAATGTTACTTCTGGGAAACGTGAATGCAGTACACGTATTGTTGGAAATATCTTGCACCATAGATTTATCTTAATACATGTAAATACAAAAGCAATTTGCAAGCAAATTTTTCTGTAAGGTAGACAGGGTGAATTGGGAGGGGGGGTGGTATGTTTTTTAGCTTGTTCATATGGGATTGAGATTATTGATAAGAATGCTTGGACAAAATGGTTCATTATATAGTCTCCACTGGTGTTTTCATGTTGAAACCTATATGTAAACTAGGACCTTTATTTTACTCCACAAGCATTTATCATTCACGCTTAAGTCCGCAAAATAGTCATGCTTTCATTTTAGAATGATGCCTTAATCTGTTACTTAATTTATATTAAAAGGTATGAAATGTACTAATCAATCCCAATAATTTAGGATGGTGTTTGGACTCGTATTGATCAATATATCATACTGATTCCTTTGAAATTCTACAAAATTGTCAAGAATATGGATTAATTAATATTTCCTCTTTCATAACTGCATTTTTAAGGGATCATAGGCTACTGGTCCTACAGGTTATTATCACTTTTGTTTGCACATATTTTTTGTATATTTGAGGGTTCGATAAACTTCTTTTTAGTTTGGTAAGAAACATTCTGCAGGGCAATTACGTCATTAATATATGTATTCTTGATCATTTGTATCAGAAAAAACTATCCTGAAATAATCCAGTTTTAAATGTTAATTAAGTTCAGAACATTATCACCAGATAAATGTCTTTGAGCATCCGTGTACGAAGTAAACAATCTGTCAGTATCAATGTGTGAGGGATACTCCTGGTATACTACATTCAGTCAATGTAACACAATGGAAAGTGAAACTTTCTGTCTCTCTCTCTCTCTTTTTCTCTCTCTCGCTCTCTCTCTCAAAGCACAAAATATTAACTTTATTTATGTTCATATACAAATGCACTGTAAAGTTCTCATGTGTTCATAACGGTTCGGTAAATATAACCGTTGGCAATAAAATTTGCTGTGGGGAAAGGTTTGATCTGTTTCGTATTCTACAAATGTCAGATTGAAAAACTGGGAGATAAGTAAGCTTTCCCAAACTTTATTAATATAGTTAAACGGTGATATATAGATGCGTGTTAGCAGACTACCTTATTTTTTGTAAGTTTATATAGCTGTAGAGAAAGATGAAAAGAACAGTCATATAAATTTATATTGGAATATATATATATATATATATATATATATATATATATTATTGGTGAACCTATTAATCGATTAAATCGATGATTGGACGTTTTCTTTCAAATCGATTGCATTTTAGCATTATCGATTAAAACGATGCAAACGCAAAGAATCTAATCCTGTCAGAGTAACGAACAGCATCAAAATGAAACCTTGCGCAGCCAACAAACGTCGGACGGCAAGTCGACCTTCGATGCGGATGTGATGATGGTATCATAGTGAATACCGATGTACATGTCATTCTATTTACTGGTGTCAATATTTTAAGTAATAGTATACTGCAGATTTAAAGGTAATAAATTAAGTACATAAGAGAATCGATTGATTGTCGACCATCGGTCGCTTTTATTTTTCAATCATCGATTATGATTTTAAAACCTACCACTAATATATATGGCTCAGCATGTTGTGGTTTTCTATATTTTTAATCTCTCGTGGGAAAATTTTGAAGGCTTGATGAAAATCTTTTAAAATGCACTCGTTTATAGAAAAGTCCGGGAATTCTAAAGCTTAAATATTCACGCCAGCGGATCCCCGCCGATCCTTTATGGAGACTGGATTAGCACTACAGATACAGCCCTAGCCTACAAATGTCACCAGTTGACTCTCATTTATGGTAACTGAATCTCTATGGCTGGGAGTTTAATGGCCTGAGCATGTTTGTGCAATTGATGACAGGAAAATTCGGTTTAATAAGTTACATTCGCTTTCTAGCATTTCTGGAGTGGTCAGACTTTCGTGTCACAGGAGTTTTTATTTAAAATGTTTATTGTTTATAAACGCAGAGGGGCCTTACTCTAGTGGGTGTTTCTTTCATAATCGCCGTATTTCCCCATAAGAGAACAATATATATTCATATAAGTCAGTATAATTTATTTATAAATAACAATTATCGGATCTGACAGGCCGACAGACTCCAAGTTTATATAAAACTAAGTGATTATTTAAATAAGATGCAGCAATTTCAATCATGACTTTTTAATGACCTGACCGGCCAAAAGAGCCTTTTAAATAAGAGGGGTAAAGTTGCGTAAGGTATGTCTAAACTTAACAACCTAATATAACTGTTTAATTAAAAAGATACTGTAGTTTTAATCATGACTATATAATGATTAAATACCACACGTTAAACTGAATTGTGAATGTTCTATTGTACAATCATAGCCACCCTACCTTAGTATGGTCACAACGTATGCTTGTGGCTCGGCGGTCGTTTGAAACCGGTGTGTCTCTATTGAAATACGCGGCACATACTAAATGCTATATCTGTAGCCCCTCATGAATATGTAAATTCTGACGTCATCCATAATATACTGGAAGGTATGGATTTATCCTAATTAATCAGAAATAACATCTAAACGAGGTGTGGGGCCTTCCAAGTGACACTTTTTGCACAGCTGACAACGGTTAACAATGTTGACAATGAGTAAGTGTAAATAATTGCATGTATACTTGTCACATGCGCTGCAGATTAATTAAATAAAGACTCAGTTGCAGTTTCCTCTTATGTTTCTGGGAAATGCCTTTTGAGGAATATTTATTGTTAATGTAGATGCCGCGGGGGCGGGATTTTCTAATCCAATGCAAGGTACTGGTGGGATACTCACGTCATCAATTTTGGCGGGTTGTCTGTGTGGTTTCTAAGGCCGCACACAGAGCGGAGTAGATAAGACGAGACGAGATCGGACCGGACTTGAACCCGGTCCTGTCCGCTCTGTTTGCGGCTTTGAGCTGGACCTGACTGCTAGTCCCGGTACTCAGGCCGGACCCAGCCCTAAGCGATCCTGGCCATATCAATTTTTTTGGGATAATTTCAGGACTGGACCTGAGTTGTCCGGTCCGGTCCGTTTGAGTCAGCTCTGTTTGAGGGGGTTTTAGGACTAGCCACGATCGGGCCTTTATAATTTATAGCTTTATAATTGTTAAGACAGCAGCTCTATGAATCACATGATATACGTACAATTTTGAAGGAGGTGAATTAAGAGATGGAAATAAAGTGGGTGACACATCGGTGTCCTCTTTAGCTGTACAGGGAAATACTTGCTTAAATAGTCAGTGATGCCCACCTCATCTCTATCTAAATACATAGAAAGGATTTTGTCTTTCAATTAAATATAAAATAAAGAAAGATTTAATTATGTTGACCATCATTTCGATAGTTAAAAATGACCAAACCAGTGGTTTTGAATATAAATATATTCAGTGGCGTAACCAGTGGGGTGGCTGAAAATAAAAGCGAATGAGAAAAATCAACTTAAAGTTCAGTAGAATAATTCTATTACGGAACATCAAATTCAACAGGGTCTCGTTTTGCCTTGTATTTATATTAACATGCTTTAATTTGTTTATTACTTTTAAAAGTTTACGTTTGTTTGTATTTGTTTTATAACTGGTTAAGCTTATTTTAATATATTATACAAGTAATGTTTCTAGTTGGGCCATTGCATTTACTAATTATCATAAATGTTCATGATATTATAACAAGAGACATTTTAAAGGACGTATAGGATAGGGTGCTGGAAGCGACCCCAATCCCATCCTTTTTTCTCAGAGGATTCAAAATGTGCTGATATCTTGACGTTATTTTCTGTACCAAATCTAAAAACGTCCTCTCGTACATAGGAGAACTTCGGGAGTGATTGTTTTCGGTTCATGTGCATGTATATATCGTGCACGTGTTCTTTTATCCGATCAATAAGCAGTTGTCATAAGCTAACACGTGCATATTTTACAGATATATATTAAACCGGTTAAGTCGGCATTTGTAATCCAAAATGGAAAACTGCGTATAACCACTGCGTAAACAGTGTATGGCATGATAATCAGATATTTATAAGTAATCTCTTTGGCTGGCAGTGTTACGTTCTAATCAGTTTGTGCCATCACTGACAAGATGATGTGTTTAATTTTATTTTTGCGTGGTCTGGGTATTCCGTGTGTCAGATTGTTTTTTTAGCTTTGCCAACTGAAAGTTAGCTACAGTAAAGCAGGGATGTAGCTTTGTTCATTGTCTGTCTCTCTCTCTCTCTCTGTCGTACAGTCTAATTCCGTCCATTAACATGACACAGATTTTCCGTAATACCTAGTTTTCTAGCAGAATAGAAAACAGCTTCAGTACCTCAGAAATGTAGGCTCTCGTTTGTATAGATTCGTATATATGATTTCTCTCTTTTAAGGCATTTTACTTTTATTTTCAAGATGAAAATTAAAGCCTTTTGCCCATCCTTTGTAATTATCACATGACTTAAAATCATCTGAGCTATAGTGATCACTCTTTGTCCGTCGTCCGTTATCAGGACACAAAATGTAAATTGGACCCAGTATCTTAAAACTTAATATCCTGGTAGGTGCATGAAAAATCTAATTAAAACCGGAAATTAGGTGTCCGTTTCCCATATCCTCCGAGCTATGGGGCTCATATGTACCCCCTAGAATAATTGAAAATAAGATACGAAAGCTCCAGTATCTGAATACTCAATACATAGATCGCCATGATTCTTTGCATGCATATTGATCATGCAGTGTTTGATCAGTTCCTAGAGACTGGTGGCGCCAACTGTATTTTTCGAATTTTTACGCATTTTTTTCTGTTTTCGAGATCTCCAAAAAAGCGGCCGTCCACTAACAGTGCACAAATCGTCACTGTTAGACCTAGAATCTTCTAAGTTAATATCCAGGGAGGTCCATGAAAAATCATCTGGAAACCTGAAATGAGGTCTCTGTTACCCATATACTCAGAGCTATATGAGGATCGTAACTTTCCCACAGAATAATTGAAAAATTGATACATAAGCTCCAGTATCTGAATAACTAATGCATTGATTACCATGATTTTTTGCTTGCATACTATTCATGGAGTGTTTCATCAAATCCTTCAGACTATGGGGCAACCTCTTTTTCGATTTTTTACGAATATTTCTCTATTTTTGAGACCTTCAGATGAAGTGGTCGTCCGTAAACTGGCATCTTATAGTAATCATTGGACCTTCGAATCCAGAAATTAGGTCTCTGTTATTCATATTCCCCCAGCTATGGAGCATCACCCACAGAATAATTTTAAAAAATTGTTACAAAAGCTCCAGTATCTGAATAACTAATAAGGCATCTTGATCATGCAGTGTTTCATCAGTTTCTGCAGCATAGTGGTGCCACTTGTATTTTTTTTCTCATTTTATCTCAATATTTTAGACCAAAGGAAGAAGTTTGGCTATTAATAGACACAAACTCTAACCGTTAGACCTATTATCTTATATATCCAGGGAGGTCTTAGGCAAATCTCATTGGAAACCTGAATTATATTTTGCAAGATATGTGAAAGAACATGATTTGAGCACCTTACAGGACAGCTTTGCTTAATTGTTACAGTTGGGCCTAGAAACATCTAATTTGATTAAGACCCAGGGAGGTTCCTATAAAAAATCCTTGGAAACCTGAAATAATGTCACTGTGAGCTATATACTGCAAGTTGTGTGAAAGAACATCATGATTTTGACACTATTTGTCAGAAGGGCACAAATGGTAGCATCTGGATGTGGAATAAGGTCACTGCAACATATATCTAAGGTCTATTTGTAAAATGCATGGATTTGAGCACTCTGGGAGTCATGTAATCCATTGATCAAGATTCCTTGAATTCAGCTGAGCGTCTTCGCCCATTCGCCACTTGTTATAAATAAGTATTGGCCAAGCTGAGAAAAATGATCCCCTTATTTGGTGATAATCAAGTACTAAATATATGAATGCCAAACTAATACTTTGACATGACTGCCATGGAAAAACCAGTATAGACTTTTGAGATACTGTGCTGCATTAGAAATATTTACATATAGAGGCAGGTTGACAGAGAGGACTGATAACTCTATTTAAATTTCTGATGAGGCAGGGACACTGCACACCACCGTGCTGAGTTGACATAGTGTCTGAAAACTTAATAAAAAGTAATATAATGATAAAAAGTTAAAGCTACTGTTTTTTTACCAAATCCTTTCAAATGTTAGATTTCAAAAGAGTTCATCCTGATGTGTATATGCTGTGAAAATTATTTTATCGTTTCTTACAGGGGGGAAAATGTGCCATGGTCAAATCTGGGCAAAATTTAACGGTATTGACTTTACATTTACATTTACAACTTGATCCTTGTTTGAAATTAAAAGAGAAAGATATTTTTATCTCATATCCTGAAAAAGATGAATAAATGTTTTTCCAAAAACATGTTATGTTTCTCTCTGATCATTTATTTCTTTATTATTTGTAGAAAGACCACTACCTTTTTTATTACTTCTCATGTAAGAGTACGGTCGTCCATTCAGTCAAGTTACAGTCATTCGGAAGCAGAAGATCAATACTATATGGCTGGGTATGCTATGAATAACTAAATGTGTCTTAGGCTGACATCAAATTTATTTACTTAATAAATTTAATTCCAGAAATTTGTTAAATATTTGGAATATCAAGACAGTAACTATTTTTTAAGTTACGAAAGAATTTAATACCCTGAATTACATTTGGAAAGAGGCCACTAGATTGTACAGGGCCCTAATATATTATCTACGAAATCGTAAAATAGTTATCAGATTGGTATCACTTAATCGGATTAAGACCAAGGTCATCTTAAATTAATTACCTTAGCCAAGCGGGATTTATGATTTTGTCGGTGTTGGTTTGTCTGACTGTTAGAAACATTTCTAAAATAGTTATCAACTGATCTTGATCACATTTCCAGGAAAGCTCGGCAATGATACAAGAAACAAGAAACATTGAGGGGGGGGGGGGGGGGTTGATCCGGATCACCATCTGAATCAAGAATTTTAAAAAGGAAATTCCTGCACTTTTTTCAATGCCATAAAGAGATAATGAGCTACCTTGGCGGATGTCTGCGCTTTTTGAGTGCAAATTTCTAGTTTGTTTGTTAAATGTTTCAAACTTATAGTTTGTTTGTTAAAAGTTTGTCTGTATGTTTGTTTATTAGCCCTATTTCTCAAAATGTTATACACGGATTTTGATGAAATTTTCAGGATATCTCGTAGCTTTCAGGATAGCCAGTAGAAAAATATCATTATATTTCGGAGGTGATCTGGATCACCATCTGGATCCAGGATGCAGGAAAAATAGACCGAAGCTGGGCGAGGTATTCGTTAATTAATTACCTCCGCCACGCAGGGTTTATGTTTCTGCCGACGTTAGGTTATCTATTTGTCTGACTGTTAGCAACATTACTCAAAAAGTTCTGAACGGATTTTCAGAATAGCTTGGTAAGATACAAGAACAATGTATTCTATGTTGGAGGTGATTCGGATCACCATCCAGATTTGTTTTAAAGAAAAATCCTTAACAATATCTGACAATGCATCTAGGGGTTATGAGCTGCCTTGGCGGAGGTCTGCGCTCTCTGAGTGCAAATTTCTTGTTCGTTCGTTAAAGGTTTGTCTGTTTCTTTGTCTATCAGCATTTTAACTCGAAAAGTGATTAATGGATTTTGATGAAATTTTCAGGATAACTCGCCAATGATACAAGAAACAATTTATTGTGGGGGTGATCCCGGTCACCATCTGGATCCAGATTCGAGAAAAATGCTGCATTTCTAACAATGCCATACTGAAGTAATGAGCTGCCTTGGTGGAGGTCTTCGCTCTCTTAGCACCCATATTCGTGATATTGATTAATATACTTTAACTTTCAAGGAATACTGAAATAAAAAGATGGAATCAGTTAAATGATACGGATTCTTATTAATAAGACGTATCAGAGATCTAAATTTAAAGGCCTTGCCTGTTGAATGCTAAATCATCATTAACGGGACGGGATCGGGGGGGGGGGGAAGGTATGATAAGTTCGCCTACATATGATTGTGACAGATTATTACCGAAAGGTAAGTTTGGTTTTCCATCCTGGCATTCCAGCTGATTGGGACGGTATATATCGAAATCATTCCATATATGAACAAAGTTTTAGTCACGACTCGATTACTATCAATTGTCCTACCCTAAATGTAAATGTTTATATTAGGGACTCCTTTGTTATAGTCATTCACCTGTCACTATGGTATATCGTCAAAGACGCTTAGCGTACGTACTAAATATGTTGTCTGCAACTGCTCATGAATAGTAAAGTTTTCTGACGCCACACGAAAAACTTTTTTTTTGTCTCGCCGGGGCGTCTGTGTGGACTGTTAGAGGATATCTAGATTACAACAGTGATTTAGCTGACACCTGTTCAGGTAATTCTTTTCCATCTTTTATTCTTACAGGGTTTCAAATGCTTTCTTTTCTGAGATTAGTCTGTTTGCGTTATTTTTCCCAGCTGGTTTATGATGAATAAAGAACATGAATGCATATACTCTATTAAAGCTCTGTCAAATTTCTTAGAACTTTACAATTATAACTATATAAATACCATAGTGATTTTGCGACCTGCTATGATGAATACGTTCTGGTCATTTAGGCTACGGCTGACGGTATGGATTATATATAACCAAGGGCATTAATGCAGTGGACACGATGCATTTAACCAGTGGCTGTTACAGCTGTGCATATGCTTTATCAGCCCCAATCTAAACTGGTAAGTTTAAGTTTGTAGTTTACAGAGTCAAACAAGCCGGATATTAGGACATTTTGGGGACAAACACTGGTATCAAACATCCCCGCCAGGTAATTGTACACGTGATTGTGTGTCTGACCTACATATATCGCTCGGTTAGTTTCCCCAAATCGAACTTCTGGGAAACATGAATGCAGTAAACACGTGCTGTTGGGATAAATGTAAACCTAAATGGTAACTGGGACTTAATCTTTACTATTCGAGCAATGATCATCCGCGCATAAAGATTGCATTCCATACATTCGTATGCAGTACGTCTACTCTGAGATATAAAATTTGTGTTTCCAGAGGAAAATCCTTTATAGTGGAGGTAACACAATGGAAAATGAAACTCTCTCTCTCTCTCTCTCTCTCTCTCTCTCTCTCTCTCTCTCGTTTACTCTCATATATGATAACTGAATCATGCCGCTTTTCTACTCTTTCATGCTCTGTGTTGGATAAATGAACATTTTTCAAAACCTTTTAAGTCAAGGAATGTCATCATAAAGTTACGTTTTCGCTCGCTCATGTATGTCAAGAAAATAAAAACACGAAATAAAGCGTAATTTGAGAAAAGCATCATTTATTCAGAGGAGGGTCTGAAGGTTTGGTTCTCAGAACTATCCAAGGGGTCTGTCTGCACATTGCATCAACTAACATTTAAAATGATAATCAGTTTTACGTATATTTTTTAAGGTTAAATTGCTATTTTTCATCTATTTATGGAGTTGTTGATATGTTTTCTAAAATACATTGGTGTTATATTTTCCCTATCTTTCATGGGATATCTTTTATAGGTGATCAAATAAACAATAACATTTTTGGCACTTTTAAATCTTCAATACTCTGTAAAATCATAATTTACAGAGTTAAAGTCACATTTAAAACATTCTGGGGATTCATATCTATATTTTAATATGATCACATATTTTTATTAATATTGATAAATCGATCAGTACTAAAGAATCAAAACTGTCCATATGCGAAAATTTAGTACGAATTCTCACCTTTCAGAACATGTACATGTCAAGAGGTGACAGACCAGTAGTGTGTACAAAATTAAGGAAAACTTAACCAATGTATACAAGTTTTTTGACAGTTCTGAGTTCTAATCACAAGAGCTGACATATCTTAGTTTCATAGGCATTGAAAACATTGAAAGATCCTTGTTCATTCATAATTCAGATTGTTGCATGAAAGTTGCAGTGATTTTTTTTTTAATGTTAAGAATATAATTTTGAATATAATTTATTCTGTTGCATTAACCAGACATTCTTTAATACCAATATCCTGAGCAACGAAAATTTCTACTGGATTAATTAATTTAAGTATATTCTAGATTTATTACAGAATTATCTGCACTCGGTAAAATTGGCCGGAGCCATTTATTCTTTCTGGTTTCTTTCAGGCGATTAGGATTTCAAACCAGCAAGCGTGAATCCGAGAAACCCATGTCTCAATGAGGCCTTCTGAAATAGAAAAGATTGACAGTAAATCTTAGATTTTCCACATTTTTTTTTAAATCTGAACAGATTATATAAGGACACACACACATATACATGTATATATATATTGTGTAATTCCTAATTCAGTCTTATATACTGTATATACTGAAAATATTTTAAAATACACATATTTCCTGAAATCAAGGGGTAATACCTACCCAGATTTACTAAAGGGTCCAGTTGGATGTGCAGATAATTCTAACATTTACATGGTGACGTCATTATCATGAAATACCAGCGTGGTTTCGAAGTCAGGGAATGGAGTGGACAGGTATATATCAGATATATATATCCCATGATACCTTTATAGCCATGATTTAATCCATTTGGATTCAAGGATATATCAAATATAAAACTGAATATAGACTGGTTTCCGAGATTCATATGGTGAGCTCATTTTAAAAGAAAAGCTGTATCCAGGATCAGATACCTTGAATGTGTAAAACCCAATATAAATATCGGAATGGACACAAAGTTCTGAACTAATTTAGAAGTGTAAATGATATTATTTGCTTCCTAAGAAAGTTATTTCAATTCGGATTATTATATTCCTTTATTATATTCCTTATTAATTTTGTCATATTTTATGTTATATTATGGTATTCAAGCACATTTGAAAAATAATAATATTTGATGAGGTTAACATGAAACTTTGCAAATATCCTGATAAATATTAGAAATTATATGAGTACAGTGAGACATCTCATGCATTTTATTTAACAAAAAGGCAAAATTTCTTGTCAGCTTAGATAAAATAGTTAACATGCAGATTTACTTTAATTGTTTAGTGTCAGAAATGAAAAAAAAACACATTTATGGTGTGGGCACGGTCGACAAAATAGTGACATGTATAGTGGCCTCCCTCAGGAGGGTATGCTTTCATCCCCGTTCGTGTTTGTGTTAGTTTCAACATAACTCACACAATCTTGAAGGCTTTTGGACTTTTTGTGAATGGACCAAAGTAAAATCTATTAGATTTTGGTGTGAGTCTGTCATATGACGCGGATTTAGAAACGTCATCAAGGAATATTCACGAATGTACAGTAACTTATGAACGAATGAACCACCCTTCCACCGGAGGAAATTTCTGCAAAATTCAGGTGAAATTCCGACAAAATTTGAGTTTTATTTTTTGCACTCTCATTTTTGTGTCCGATCATTCACAATTTAATTTCATAGTTGCCAATCCCCTCACAAAGTTGTTTCACATTTCTCGGACAATTTAACTCTAAATTAAGAAGGTTTTGAGACAGGTTCGAGACACTCCCCGACGACTTTGTGACTATCTTGAGCGAAAGGTTGTCGCACGTTTTTTTAAACATTGTCGCGACACAGTATTTAGACCCTGCGACTCACGCGAGGAAATTGAGACATTTTGGAAACTCCCTCGTGAATGCAGTTTTCGCCCAAAGTCGCCTCCGAGTGAGAAACGGATGATAATGAGGACCCAATATATCGTCCAAACGTTTTATATATACATGAATCATTTACCTGGATTAGTTTTGGTTGTCCCGGTTAACAGCTTTGTCCACCACACCCGTAACCTTGTGGGTCCTTGCCCCCTGGGGGTTGGTGTACCAGTCAGATTGTGCCCCGTCAACTTTCTTCATCCCGAGCTGGTGTTGAACTGCTTCCTGTGCGGCCCGCTCACCACTCCCTTTATCACTTGTATCAACTCGGTGGATTATCTCAGCGTCCGGGTGGTTCGCCCTGACTTCGTGGAGTCTTCTACCGGGATCTTTGGAAGCGCCTACTTTGATCTGGTCGCCATCTTTCATTACGTAAACCTTGCCCGGACCACCGGATCCCTGTTGGTCGGCCATTTTTCGAGAGTAGCTTGGAGTTCGTTATTGGTGCCTCAAGTTTCAGATACCGAATGACTGGTGACGTCTCGTACGACGCCTATTTAACCGGCTTGCGTTTCAGGGACCCTAAGACAGCTGAACGTAACAAACGGGATTTTACAGCTGACCTCACACAATGCACCAAAGGTAGTTTTGGTTTCGTATTCATACTTTGTCCCTGTTATCGATATACCAACAAAACCGAAACGACTGTTTAATCGATATGAACGTGGGTGACACCTGTTGAGGCAGCCACAAACATATGAGACACCTCTAATTATTATTGTACAAGTCGGATGATCACACTGATATTTAGAAATAAAAGACAAAATACATACAAAGAAACAAACAGACAAAATTAAACGTATCCATGACATGATATCAATTTTCATGCAATATTTTAGGGATAGCAACAATTAGTTTATGTTATTATAAATTCTACTTATGGATTTCATAAATGGAATTCTCGGTATTGATTTATGATATCATAAATTGAATTATTATAAGAAATACTTAACCCGTTTTATCAAAATTGAATTTAGGATATCACAAATTAATTTTTAACATGAATAATAAAACTCATAACTTCACAGATTCAAGTTGTAATATGATGACGTGTAAAATAAATGTTAGGACGTGCCTGGCCTGGACCTTGTTTGCTGAGAAAATGTTGGGGGGGGGGGGGGCAATGCAAAGGAGTACAGACAAAAGCCCCCCGCCCCACGATTAGGACACCCCGATAGTTTTCTCCCCCCCCCCCCAAAAAAAAAAAAATCGGATAAATTCCCCCTACAGAGTAACATATCTTTGTTCACTCTCACCAAATAAAATGAATTATTTTTGTAATATTTTGTTATTATTCATTCATAATTTACATTTGATTTAAACACTGGATGACAAACATTAATGACAATTCATGCAATAAACAAAATGTTTCTAAAAAAAGATTCATAGCTGAAAGGTTATTGGGTTAAAATATGACAAAACTGATTGACGGAATTATCTCAAACTTTTAAATATGCTAACTACGTGTTTTCCCTTAAAAAGGGGTAGTTAAAAAGGGACTTTGTCATAACCTGTAAAATGTGAGGGGGCATGTCCCATTCTCCCCCCCCTCCCCCGCTCCAAACAAGGTCCATACATTGCCATATTAAAATCAGATAACATTTTTAACACAGATATGGTGACCTTAAGTGCCGGATAACATAGGTATACCTGTAAAGGGGACTACGAATACGCTTCCTGATACATGTAAACTCTATTTTATCTATAAAAACAAGGGACCAATGGGCCACGTCGCTCAGCTGTATTTTGGAAAAATTTTGCAAATTCAAAATATACTTATTGTTTTATATATATATATATATATATATATATATATATATATATTATATATCACTATTTGAAAAGCTAAGAGGAAATGGCCCTGCTTACTGGTGATAATCAAACATTAAAAATATATTGGCTGAACTAATAATGTGTCCTTTTATGGTTTATATCGAAAATGCAGGAGCCTCTTATGATAAAATATTTCTAGGGGTATCATTATTTCTGCTATGTGACAGCAATCTGTGCATAAAATAACCATGGGAAAATTTAATTTATTAACTGAAATAAAATGTTGTAAAAAATAAAAATTTTCCATTTTCAAATGAGCATAAACTCAAATTATTGTCTCTAACCATTTAATAAAGCAATTAGGAAATAAACATTAAGTGCCTTAAAGTTACATGAAAATTGTGTTAATGTGATAAATAATTCTAAAACAGGTAAAACATTTCCATATGCAAATTTTAATTAATTTAATCAGGGCTAAAAGTACCTCCTGTCATGGTTTCAATATATCATTTATAAGACTCAACATATAACAATTTACAGCTATATATACTTAAGATTAAGATTGCAGAACAAATATTTATTCCACAGAGATAAAATACAGAATTGCTAATGACTAGCTGTCTTAATGCCATTGTTAAACCTTAAATTGTGTCAAGTATTATTGATCAAAATTTAATATTTTATCACATTTAACAAGAACTAAATAAACAAATTAAATTTGCACTTTTGGATTGACTGATTGAAGATGTAGAAAGGCCTGAAAATCTGTTATGTAAAACAAATGAAAAATACAAAATTCATCAACAGTACAACTGTAAAAACAAATATGAAATTATGAGATTCATCTTGTTTATTGAACCTGCCTGTCAACTGAAAGGGATGGGGTGAAAAGAGAGAGAGAGAGAGAGAGAGAGAGAGAGAGAGAGAGAGAGAGAGAGAGAGAGAGAGAGTGTGTGACAGACTGAGGGGGTGCTTACTTCAGGCAGCCTGACGTAGAATCAGCCAGCTGACGAGTACCTTACATAACAAGCCCAGCAGGGGACATGGCCAACAGATCATGTAAGCAGAGAGAACTGTACTGAATGACCACCAGTGACCAAACTAGGCTAACTAGGCTATTTTTTTAGTTGTTTTTTTTTTCAAATTTAAGATTTTAACAGATTAAATGTGTAGATGTGCATGCTCTGAAAATTAAACCCACAGTACTTACAGGAAGAAAAACGTGACGTTGTCAAAATTTAAGATAATGCTTTTATATTTATGATTATAACTTTAAAAAAATTGCAAACTTTTGATCAAATTTTGGGTATAAAAATGGACTTGATTAAATAAAGTTTTTACGAAGTGATTTTTTACAAAGTTCATTAAGTTTGGGTCCATAACTTCAAGTTTTACACAATAGGTCTACTCATTTAATTTCCAGGAATGTACATAGGAAATATAAAGAGGAAAAGGTATATTAAATATGATCAATAACAGATTAGTGGTCTTAATATTAGGCAGTCTTGAACTATAATAATGGATTTTTAATGGAAAATTGAGGATTTTTCCTTGATATCTCGATGGAACGAAGTCCTATAGGGCCAGTTGTGAATATGGTAGGAAAGTTTGGGGGCACCAAACTGTATGTCGAATTTTGAATTCGTACGTCCAACGTTTCCAAAACATGCCAGTTTAGCGGACGGACAGACAGAACGACGGACGGACGGCCGGTCGGAGGGACAGCCGACGGACAAAGTACCATGACTTTTAGTCAGCGGTGCTAAAAATCATAACATGTGCTACGGGGATTGGACCGATTCACTCTGACGTGAAAAAATGGACGCTATTTCAAAAGCAGTCGGTAATTTATATTCTTTCCCTGTAATATAATTGAGATTTTATTGTCAGAGTATGTATGTAATATTTCACAGAATACCATGGCATGAGTGTCCTGAATACCCCGTTAAAGCGCCCGCCATTGTGTCAATGTTTACAACGCATCCGCTGATAGATTCATTGATTTATAATTAGAACTGCCCGAGCTCCGTTGAACTGATAACCTATGACCCATTAGTCTTGATAAGTGCTAAAAATAACACATTATCAAGGTTAACGCTCTTTCGACTAAAAACAATTTCTTTTAATGTTGTTTTTGACTTGCAACCGGCTTGGAATTTCCATGTACTAGAATACTTCTGGGAAAATACAGCTTGCATTCCCCAAAACGTAGTTCCGGGAAACACCACTTGTATTACTAGACCTAAAAAACAAATCTTTATTAAATGTTTTAAATGTGAAACGAATAATGTCACATTCTGTGTGTCATATTCTGTGTGTCATATTCTGAATGCCAGAATACACGCACCCATGCACATTATACATTTATTTACACATCACCCTTTAGAATATCATTCCCAAGCTTAACGCTGTTTTCATTGATTTCCTGGTTGAATGAATGCTTATGAATTTTACTTTCGAGCTAAGTGTAGTTTTCCTGTTGGTCATGGGTAATGCACAGTGGCTGGAACTGGATATGGTTTAGGTTAGTTGAATATGTATAATAATGTAAAATGCGTAATTACTGAGTATTACATTGTATATGAAGCGCAATAGTGCGCTTACCTCCACCGGAGTATGACAGTCAAACGGAATCCGCCCCTTTTGTAAAGTCGCTTCGTGGGAAAAGTTCATCAGTTTTTATTTGTATAATCGGTACATATTTCCTTGGAATATGCGAATGTTATTATGACAATGTCATTGTTACATGAGGTGTAAGTTGGACTTTTACATACAATAGTATGTTTATAAATGCTAATCTCCATGGAACTAATGACTGACCCATGCATCCTTCTAGTATGTTTTACAACATACAATCGGAGCTATGCACAGTAAAACCAATAAATAAATAACATAAATAACTTGTCATGTTTACCAGTTTTTCCACTCCAGGTTTTTGATCTGGGAAACATAGGCTTTCAATTAACATAGAAAATACTTAAAAAGTAAAATTTTGAATTGACTTTGATATAATTTATCGATTTTCAATGGAAGGATGTAAGATTTTCAATATTGGGTTATTTTTATTACTGCGGAATTAAGTCTAGCTGAAATGTTAGGCAAACAAATGCAGCCACATTTATCACAACACATACGAGAAATGTATGCAGGTTTCAAAGGAGCAGTCCAATATAACACACACAGACAAACACACATGCAGTAATACACGTACACGATCCTACATATATATATATTGGAGGGAATCTGAGTCATATTAGGGGTAGCTGTTTCTGTTAATAATTTATTGATAGCAGAAGTTTTATTCTGCTTTCTGCAGTATGTTTATCTAAATCCTCTTATCTTTTATCTGGAAAATGATTCAGCTTCTTATTAATATTATTACCAAATATTAATTAATCGATTTCATATTTCACTGATTTCTTAACATTTGAGAACGACCTCCCAACAACCTCTGTCGCGTTTTCATACAAAAAAATGTCAAGCCAAATATATATATGAGTAATTTTGTTATCAAGTTTATGCTATTTTTCCAGTGAAACATTTTAGCTGAGGTTATCCCTTTAACATTGCAAAAGAAAAATATAAGATAAAAATGAATAAAGACAAAGAAATAAAATTAAGCATACGTGCTTTATTTCAGGCAGAGAGATTACAAATAATCAGTCATTTAGAAATTGATTGTTCATTAACTTTTCCTTCAAACTTAAGAATTAATATCAATGTACGATTAAAAAGAAGAATCATGAATCCGAATTAATCTACCGGTATGGTCCAGGTTGGTCTTACATTCAACATTTATTGTACTACGGTATATAAGTCCGGTAATTGAATGATATATCACGGAGGAAGCAGCAATTCACTAGTCTTATATCTAAAGTCATAGGGAAACAAGTTCACTATTGAAGGAGGCAGTCTTCCTGGCACTGAACAAATGCGCAGCAAGTCTGAAATAATGAAAGTTTATTATAAGGATTAAAAAAAATCGACAGAGTAAAGGTATATATATATATATATATATATATATATATATATAAGATATAAAAACCCAAAATCTGGAACTCAACAACCATGAAAGAGAATAAGTATATAAAAGAAAATTTAAATATTATAACTGTAATGGTTGTGCACCAGAATATAAAACATACATATCATTTGATAAGTAAAAATTAATGACTGAGCACCATTTTTATAATATAAAAACCAACACCACATTTTCTAGACACAGATATGGCTTTATGCTCACGGTCATTTCTTTGTTACAGCTTTCTTGAGCTATGAACATAAAAAATGTTTGGACATGTAGATACTTTATAACTCTAAATATACCAAATATATCGTTACATCATAGCAATACAAATAAATAACGAAAATTCTAATATTCACAGCTAAATAAATGTAAGCTCCTACTCATAGCTAAATGAAACCGAGCAAAACGGTTAACCCTTTCTTCATTGGCTTTAAGATGTAAAAATATTGCACATACTCTATTTATTAAGCCTAACGCTGTACAGCTTGCGTCACCGCGGATTTCACTTTTTCAGCATTTACTTCTGCTGGTGCTTTATACCAGTCTGTCCCCGCATCCCTCTTCATCTTCAGCTGAACTTCAACTGCTCTTTGGGCCGCCGTCTCTGCAGAAGGTCCGTCGCTTACTGGTATTTGTAAGATCAGCACAGCTGCGGGATGGGTTCTTTTCACTTCATCCAGTCTTCTTTTTGGATCAACTGACTCCCCGATTTTGTACATGCCCCCCTCTGTCATCACATACACCTTACTAGCCATGGTTTTTGAGAGCTGGCTGTACACCTGTTAAAGGTTGATACCTCTCACTTTAAGCAACTGGTATACCAAGAAACGTGTCAGGTCCTTTTAAAGGCAGGCCAGAGGGTCAACTCTACCTGATTAATCGTTAACTCCTTTGGTGATACGAGTTACATATATGGAAAGACAGGCCAGTATATCATGCCAGAAAGGCAACTGCGTTTTGTTACTGATCTATATTTAATGACTTACACAGATAAACTGGTGAAACTTTTTACACTGGAAAGTATAGATAGTACACATTTGAATTTGTAAGTATATGATATTGTTTACGATAAAAAGTTACTGATAACTGTTTTAAAATTCGAATTTAAATAAAAAATTTAGTATATTTCTCCAAGGCTATTTCACACGTGAAATGCATTTAGAAATTTGCCTATAGATTTTTACGTTATAACAAAATTTAAACATATCTTCTCACGACATTTATATATATAAATATATAATTATATACTTCTCTTTGGGAATATAGTAAATATGGAAGCAATCCGGTACTGAACCTATATTGTCTAAGAAGCGTGAAGACATAATATGCCGCTACATGCACATATAAGCTATTAGGGGAAGGGGGGGGGGGGGGGGGCATTTTAATAAAATATTAAAACATTGTAGTATACATGATGAAGAACAGACAACAATGCCCATACACAATCCGGCTTATGGGCGATAGGGTAAAATATTGGTTACGTGTGTGAAATTTAGATTTGGCCTAGAGAGTGTGGAAAAACTACTCCCCGACTAGGATAATGTGAAATACATGTATATTGAGAAAATGTGTAAAGTGCATGTGGTGCACATACCTCAATGAATGATGCGCTGCTGCAGTGGCGGGCAGGGTATACACATGGCTATGGGGTGATTGGGGCTAATTCAGTATTGTCTGGTAGAGAGACAGCCCTTGTTCATTCAGTGTTCCAAGTTAACATATTCAGGCATTAAGACTTACGCTACTTACCTACACCTTTTCAGGTAACCCCTAAATTGTGCGGATAACTTATATGTTAACTTAATTCTGTTTACTTCATTACATTAATTCTGATTACACCAGTTCTGGCAAACGGTCTAGAATAAGACCAAAGAGTGCGAGTGTCGCATATTTAAAATTTGGAGCTGGATGCACAATATAATGCCCCGCTTTCATTAGTCTGTTTACACTTCCTTGATCAGTGCCAGTCCTAGTGGCGTAACACAGAGAACCTTGCAGTACAAAGCAGCGGTCAAAACAAAAGGAGATTCGGGATTACTGCAGTGTATAACACCTGTGTGAATAGCGTACTCACGAAGTGTCTATGTAGAAGACTGAAACAAAAGTAACACCTGTGTAACACCTGTGTGAATAGCGTACTCACCAAGTGTGTATGTAGAAGACTGAAATAAAGTAACACCTGTGTAACACCTGTGTGAATAGCGTACTCACGAAGTGTCTACGTAGAAGACTGAAACAAAAGTAACACCTGTGTAACACCTGTGTGAATAGCGTACTCACGAAGTGTCTATGTAGAAGCCTGAAACAAAAGTAACACCTGTGTAACACCTGTGTGAACAGCGTACTCACCAAGTGTCTATGTAGAAGACTGAAACAAAAGTAACACATTCTTGGAGGATTAATGATATTATAACTTTAGCATTACTAGTAGTATATAGTGATACAAGCAGTGGTAGTAGAAATTAATAGTTGTTGTAGTATCTGTTGTGGTCGTGGTTTATTGTCATTTTATTTAGGTAATCTATAAAGTTAATACGTAATAAAATATTTCTTTTTGGGGGGCGGGGGCGGGGGGGGGGGGGGTATTTGAAAACGTTTGGGTTTGAATGGAATCGACTAGCCTGAGTAATCTGAATTGTTGTGCGGCCGTGGGTGACTGTGTGTGCGGGGGGGGGGGGGTTATGAACCGGGGATGTTATGAAATCGTTACATCGGAACAAGTAAAGGCAATTATCACAATAAATATAGGTCTCCCTTCCTCTGTTTACAAAAAAGCGAATACGTTGTGGTCGGTGTCCGAATGCGCAGGCCCACAGAATTATGTTTTACAACATTATATACCCTCTACAAGCATGTATGTCAATGCAAAGCCAGGACAAAGGCATACAGACACGGAACTCTTCTTTTTGCGGAACAAATACTACCTTTTAGAGTGATTTTGGCTGAATGAAAATATAGAGTATGCAGAAAGATCATATACAGATTATGCTAATTACATCAGCCATAACACATGAAAAAGTAACATAGAAAGAAATTCGACATTGCAAAAAAAAATTTGTTTATACACGATGTGTTTCCAGACAAGACGTGATTGTAGGACTACTAACCCCTGTAAGTGTACAAATTTAAACACTCGAGCCCTGTTGACACAGGACGACAACCTGTTGAAAAGAACATTCTAATGTGTCTACTTTCCATTGCTGTGTTGACACAGGAAGATAACCTGTTGAAAGGGAAATTCTAATGTGTCTACTTTCCATTGCGACATCACAGGCTTATGCCCCTTTCACTCATTCACGTTTGATCGTACGTTTGGCCACGTTTCGCAACGTTCTCGGAGAACGTGGGTGGTCGTGGAGGTTGGAAATGGTCGCCGCCGACGTTCGCTCATTGTTCGTCCATTGTACGTTGTCATTACGTCCAGTACGTTCGACTTACGACTGGATCGCGAAATAAAACGTGCGATCCTCGTACGCTTTTAGTACGTCCACAACGCCCCCTGTACGATATTCTTACGTTGTTAATACGCTTACTGCGACCATTTTACGCTGTATCACGTCAACCTTACGATCGATTTACGTGTGTACTACGTGTTTCGCGATCTTAGGACGCTCAGTGAGCGTTGTTTGCGTCTTTTGTACGACTCGAGTACCAAGTATATATAAACCCCGGTTGTTTTGAGTAGCTTTCATTTCCAGTCTGACTTCCGATGAGTGAACATCATACCAGCTATTGCAAGACACATGTTGGTGGCAATATATGTTGCCATTCTGAATGATTTGATTGCTGCAAAAGAAAGCGCCTTGGCTGTTTTGGCGGAGGAGATGCGGGACGATGGGGAAACGGCGCGAGAGATGGGTGAGGCCTTGGCTGCAAACCAGAATTCTCTTCGGCCAGGACGAGCAGCTGATGATGGAGTTGGAGATGGCTGAAAATGCCAGCCTCAAGAACTTTCTTCGCCTCGAACCGCAAATGTTCTATGAACTGCTGGAAAGAGTTGGTCTTCGCATTCAACGTCAAGACATCTTCTGGAGGAAAGCACTGCCTCGAGGCTTTGCATGAAGCTAGCCTGCACCCTCAGGTTCTTGGCCACTGGCTGCACATACAAGTCTCTGATGTACAACTTCCGAGTGGCGCACAACACCCTTGCTCGGTTCATATCGGAGGCAATTATTTCGGAATATGCTGATGAAGTCCTCGCCATACCTACCACCATCCAGGGTTGGCTGGACATTGCTGAACTTTTCTCCAGAAGATGTAATTTCCACTACTGCCTTGGAGCTATAGACGGCAAACATATCGCAATCTGGTGTCCTTCGAGATGCAGATCAACATATTACAACTATAAGGGCGTCAATACCATTATTTTGATGGCCCTTGATGATGCGGACTAATATTCATTTGGGTTGATGTTGGTGCCAATGAATCATGTTCGGACAGTCAGATATTCGGAACCTGCGAACTCAAGACTACAACAGAGGATGGTACTATTGTTTTCCCTCCACCTACACCACTACCAGGAGATAACTAGGATCTACCCGATTTTATTATCGGAGATGATGCTTTCCTCTTGAGGAACTGGGATTATGAAATTCTACTGTCGAAATCTCACAGATGAAGAGCGGATATTTAATTACAGGCTTTTAAGAGCCAGAAGAGTGGTTGAGAACGCCGTTGGAATATTAGTGCAACAATTTGCCTGTTTGTTGACTACTCTGAAACTGTCTCCAAGGAATGTGGAAAGCGTGACTCTGGCTTGTGTTTGCCTGCACAATATAATGCGGAGACGCTATCCTGCTATGCAAAATGCTCTCCTACGCAGCGAGGACCTGCAGGGTATACCTGGTGCCTGACGTCAAGGACAAAACTTAAATGTGAACTTTCAACCAGGCCGTGGCAACAGTGCAACAAATGTAGCAAAAAATGTGAGGGATTATTTATCAAGGTATTACTCGCATCCTGTAAGAGCTGTGCCATGGCAGGCTGCAAGTGTTTTCCCAGAACGATAACATTTTTTAAAGCTAAATTTCAGTGCATAACAAGGGACTCTAAGCAATAATAATTGTTAGTATGTTGAAACGTGGTTTTGTAAAATTGCAATGTATGCAAAAAATTGGAAGTTGTTTAAAATGTTTATAATTTTGTGATATATTATTATTAAAAGTTGATTGTGCATTTGCCTTTTCAATAGAAATTATTACTTTATTATATGCCTTGTCCCATAGTCTAAAAATGTAGTATGAAAAAAAGTAAATATAAAATATAAAAATTACACATTTATTTCTACATACACCCAATAGTTCAACAGTTAGTACAGGATTAGAATACCTTATTGATAAAATATAAAATAATACATTTGCTACCGCCCTTATAATACGAAATGTAATTTCTCACAGTTATTTGATATACACATGCCAATTAATCTTAGTTATTCATGTTCCCCATGTTATGCTTACATCCTTAATGTTATTTTAAATGAGAGGGTCTTGCCTATATCTAGCAACTGTCACACCAGTGAAGAGTGTTATACAGTGTGTAACCATCTGATGAAAAAAGAAAGAAAGAAAATAGTATATTAATATTTATTATTTTAAACTATTTATTATTTTATTTTATTTATTTTAAACTACAATAAACTATAAAATTTCTGGGTATTGTAGAATAAGGAATTGGGACCAAGTTTATGATTCATTTTGTTACGCTTCGATATTTGGACTTAACTTTTTATTGAAATACCAAATTAGATTTATTAAAAAAATGACGCACTGAGAACGTCGAGATGACGTGGTAAGAACGTGCTGAAAACGTACAACAGACGCCATGGACGTTCACAGAACGTGAAGAGAACCTAATTTGGACTTCTTGGGCGTAAAGAGAACGCATGCAAAACGCCAAGGACGCGCTGATGACGTAATAAGAGCGCACAATAAGCGTAGTATGGACGTACAATTGACTCAGTCAAGAAATGATGGCGACCACCCGCGTTCTTTGTACGTCCTTCGTACGTCCTTTGTACGTCCACTACGTTTTTTGTACGTTGAATACGTTCTGAAGTACGTTTCGGCACGTTTGCCGCGATCGACCGCGCTCAAGTTTTACAGGAAAACTTTGTCGTAGAGGGTTGGCGATCATGGCGACTCTGCGACGATTTCTGGAGACCATTGTACGTTCAACACCGCGACCACCACGTTTCCCGAGAACGTGGTGATCGTAGTGGCTAGAACGTGTATGTGTGAAAGGGGTTTTAACTAGGAAAGTTTTTGACGTCATTCAATGCTGACTTGTAAAACTTTCTTGATCACTTTGGATTATTTTGGAATCAGCATATATCGATCATATTACCTGCATCACTATATTGCTCTATATCTGTTTGATATCAATTCCATCTCAACAAATGTCAGAAGCACACCAACTTCCTATAACGAGGCTATGTCCGTACAGAAACCACGTTGGGTGTCCCCTCCCATCCCCCCTCCCCCCACCCCCGATACTGCGCGGTATGATTCAATTACGCAATAATGTGTTGACCTTCGGAGAACTGCTGATGGTTGGGAATTCCTGATAAAATTTTGTTTTGGTTTGGTACACTGACACCTTAAATGAAGTGAAACACACCTGGAACGTTCGAGCAAAAGTCTTAGACATCTAATAATCTTCCGTTCTCCCTCTCACTGCTGATAATGTGCCGCCTCCCAGTCCACGTACGGCAGTGTAACAAGAATGTTTGTATGTATCTATACTTTTTCTTAGAGATTCAAATCAAAATCTACAGGGACCACGTTTTGTATCTTATGGTTTGATTTTTTTCTGATGAAATATTTCTTTAGTATTTTGGTATTTGTTCTGAAGAGTCCCCAAAAAGCAATGCTTTATTGTAGGCCTAGACGAAGAGATAGGAGCTTTACAAAATGCCCTTAAATTCTTTTGGTTTATGGATTTTCAAATATTTGGTTCTTTTTTTTAATATATCAGTCAAATTTATCCTTGTGCAAGCGTGCAAGGAGAGTGCCACTGCTAATGCCTATGTAAGTGTATTTGCATTTGATTCTATTTCGCCAAATCAGCATAGATACCTAAACCATATACATCTGCATTTAAATGCGCCGAGTCACATTTGAACCCGACCTTGGTATATTAAATCAGTCTTTGCATATATATGACTGTCATGTGTGCATGTCACGAGATAGTCAGTGTAAACGTTTACAATGGATATGTTAGTACCGTTATTTACATAAACAATAACATTAATCGATATCCAGGAAACTGATAACCCGTTCACCAGTCAGGTTCTTATACATTCCATCTATTATGTGTTATCAGGACTGATAATCTCTGGACAGATAAAACATTGAGGTTTTTACTTCGACCTGCATTTTGTAAACACATACACCAGAGAAACGACAGTGTCCTTTCTCCAAAACAAACTTCCGGGAAACCCCAGAGATCGTGCAACTAGAACAACAAAATGAATTAATCTCTGCTAACTCTGTGTGCATGTAATTTGTCTGGATTCGAGAAAAAAAATATTGTGTGGACACACATTTTTATTTTATATACTCGGAAACCCTTGAAACCTAATTCACCAATTATATTGTGATTATGATACCTTTTTCATTCACTGCCTAGTCCTGTCACACAGGAAAACCCTTTTTTTTTGTTGTAAAAAAAAGTAGAATAGAACAAGAAGTCTTATGAATGCAAGCTCTGCCATTCACTTATTTGACCCATATTACTAGATTCATTCGAGGATAAGTGACTCTACATTTGTGAATATTCCTTGATGATGTTCCTGGTTCATGTGCCGGATCCACACCACAATCTAATCGATTCTTCATTTGCTCATTCCCAAAATGCGTTATCAGGCGCTTATTTTACGCGGCATACTTTCCTCATAACCACTAGGGTTTTCCGATATAGGCAGTCAGGGAGAAGACACAGGGCCAAGATCGTTTAAACCAATGAGCGTAGGATATTTCAAACTTGGATGCACAATGCGATTCTCTGCTTTTTATTGCGAAATTATAACTGACTCTTTTACAATTGTCTGTGATTACGTCAACAATCGCGAGATAGCATGCTGACGCAGGTTAAATATAGTCCACAACAGCGAGTTTATAAAGTGCTTCCTGTCAGTGATTTTGGAGATTTTGGCTAACCTGCTTCACTCAACGTAAAAGAAGTCATGAGAAAAGAGATTGCTAAGATTAAAGTCACTTCCCTTATATTTCCATGAATCCAGAGATATTTCAATTTAATTCTGTAAGGGGCTATCGCATCGCCATCCGTCGGCATTTACAATTATTTGTCCAGGCAGAAAGCATCAACAAACACAATTCTGATTCTAGTTATAAAATATGTAATAAGTAGGGTTTTAAATACATTTTTCTTTTGCCTTATCTATTACTTTATGCATGTAATTTCTACGACATACGAAAAAAAAATGTTCACCTGTCAGGGGCGTGTTTACGTATTATTTATTAATAGAAAACAGTTTAGCCAATTTTCAATATACTAAAGGGACATATCTTTTATTTTGGATGAAACTAAACTGGTCCTTAGAATAAAGTAAGGGTAGTATAAGCTGTGGTAAGGTGCTTGCTTTAGCATGGTCTGCTGCGATTCTCCACCTCTTGGCTGGCACAGGGTAAAAAACATAATCAGACCAAAGTTTAACAGGGATTCACAATGCAGGGTTCGACGCAAATTGCGCAGCATAAGTGGGGGAACCAAGCAAACGATGCATTATCAAGCATTGGTTTTGCGAAAGGAGAATGCAACTAATAGTTACTGCTAATGTGGACCTCATGATCCAGATGTTTACATATACATGTGAATCATTTGTGTTTGTACTTGGCAGCCACTATAGATACTCGGACAATCAACTGACGCAATCAATGCATTTGATTTTGATTGCGTCCACATGCGCATGAACTATACGCTCCCGGGGCGGTGTTTGTATGTCGCTATATGCCAGGTTTTCCAATGAAATCAACTATGTAGCTGACACAGGACCAAGACTGTTTAGCCTAATGAAAACATGCAAGATATCGCGGGTTTGAAACTTGGAGGCACAATGCGATGCCTCCCACTAAATGTTATTTCGTTTGATTATGTCATACCCCACTGACGCATGCTAAAATTGGAACACTCTATTTTATCTATAGAGTATTTCTTTTTGTTGGTTTTGCAAATTGCGGCTCATCCAGCCAGATATTTAGAAGCTCTTGAGGAATAAGTTTTTTATATATCTTTTGTAGCACCTCCATTTTTACTGATTTTACTGAATATATTAAAATAAAAGAAATCCTCTTCTCAAAATGATGATTTGCCGTTTTTTATTATATAGGTGGCTCTGTCTACTGATTGAAAATGAAGAAAACCATATAAATGATATCATGGGCTTATAATTATAAGTTTCAACCTGAAGTTGACTTAAGAATGCATCTGTGATCTCTGATTTTTTCATATCACCATTTGTCTTTTGCTAGCATGATTCCCGCCATTATAATTGTTTTCCAGTCCTTTAATAGCCGAGCTCTCAACATTTTCGGTATTAATTTTGTTTTGAATAATGAAAGTATTGTAAGAGTATGTTATTTTACCGAATTAATCTGCTTCATGTGTACGGACATGTGTATGTGTGTGAGTGTGGACTCACTGGAGCGACGATGTGACTGGACCATGTGTTTGCCAAAAACACCTGACAATCAACTGACGCAATGAATCCACAAGATTGCGTTATCATGCACTAAATTAAGTACGCAGTGTTTATAGGCCACATTCCTTCTGTAACAGCTGCCTCATAACCACCAGGGGTTTTCCTATACAAGCCGCTATTATCGCGGATTGCAATTTTGAATCCACAATGCGACACTCAGCTTTCATTGGTCATTGCGAAATGATACGCATACTGATTCGTCAAAATATGCATTTGATAATGTCAACGTCGCATAGTGACGCAGGCTAAAAATAGACCACTAAAGCAAGTATATAAAGAACCCCCTGCTGTTTATCTGGGAGATTGTGTCTGGTTCTGCTGACGTAAAGAAGCTGAGGTAACTGCTAAGAGTAGAGAAATGGCACCCATTAAGAAAAGAAGAGGAGGAGCAAGGAGGTCGGAGGGCCCGGGATATGTTTATGGAATGACCAGCGGGAACAAACTGAAGATTGGCTCATCCAAGAAACCGCAACAAAGGCTGAAAGAAATTAAAAGACAGCGGCCAAGAACGAAATTAAGATTTACTGTAAGAGCAAGGGATATGAGGGGCGCTGAATCCGCTGCCCAGAGGGCGTTGCTCCAGAAGCACAGAGTGAAGAAAGAATATATGAAGAAAGACTGGTTTGATCAGCGCAGTTTAAAGAGATTAAAAGCAAAAACTAAAACCGTCAGGTCTGCAGTTTACAGCCACAACCGTGATAGGAAGACAAGAACCAGGAGATAACAAAGGTCAGTAACTCTATTCGCACAGCTTTACGCTCTTGATTAGGCGATCTTGATCCGTTAATTTAGTTTTCATAAGCTGAATCCAGATAAGCCTTGAAAAAAATAACAATACACCTTTGCAGTTTATGAACAGATGTCATGTATATCCTATATCTTGTATATTCGTTTGTAACTATATCCCAACTTTCATCGCGTTGTAGATATAAAGGGAAATGGTGCATACGCTCAGTTGATGATAAGATTTAATCCAAGTGAATGGTTAATCAAGAAGGGTTTCTCCTGGGGCTTTTTCAACCGAACACAACAGCCGTGTGTGTAGTACCATCTTATCTACTACTATTTACCTGTAACTTTATCTTCATTGAGTTTCCCTATATTAATAACTTGCAATATCATTGTTTTGTTTAAACTAAGGCCAGGAAATTTGTTATTATTCCCAAACCTTTCATGTGACCGAGTGCAAGGCTTTGGGGGGGGGGGGGGGGGGGGGGGGGGGGGAAGGGATGGGTATGAGGACGCATTTTTTAATTCCCGATACTTTACATTTCTATTTTATCAGTTTTACAGATAATTTTATATGACACTTTTTTTCATCAAACGCAGCATTAACAGCAAATCTTTTACCAGTGTGTAGGTCATAAATAAACCGCCATAAATTTGTTTTACTACCGTAGACAATGCATATGGTCTTTTCGTTTTTCTTATGTTTTTACAGGGGTAATGGCCGTATATGCTGTAAAAAAAATGACTTCTGAATCAATTCTTTTCATAATTTTCTTACATAAGTTGATAAAACAAAGACAGCTTTTAAGGTTTTCTCTCTTTTTTCACATAAGTTCATAAAACAAAGAAAACTTTCAAGGTTTTCTCTCTGTTTTGACAGACGCTGTGCAGCATGATGCAATATGCCTGATGTTTCACTGGTAATAGAGAATGATATTACAGCCGACGTCTTTTGGGGTGCGCCTGTGTTGACTGAATAACGGTGGGAATCCCTGAGCACACGTGACTTTTGTTGATAATCGGGGCATTTTTTTAAAAAAATGGTACCGGTTTATGATTTGTGTTATTCATGTATTGCTCACCAGATGGCGCTGGTGTTTTCAAATATGATTGTAATTCATCTGGGAATCTGATTTTTTAAAAATATTTTACCTAATTAAGTACCGTATATGTGTATAATGCTTCATTGGATTTCCAAGTCAAATTTTTTTTTTAACGAATACGCTATCGACTCCATACTTTTATAACTTGGCTATCCTCTCAATTTGACTGGGACAACATCTTCCTGACGCATTGTCACTTTTATTTATTTTTTACTTGTGTGTATAGTGTGATGGTTTCATTGGTTTGATATTTAATGAAAATTAGGTATTCAGCTTATTCGTGATAACTGTTCATCCTAGTCTAAGAAGAACAGGACTCTAAATAGAAAATGTAGGACACGTGAGGTATCAATGAGATAAAAAGATTCTAGCATTTAATAATATTAATTTGAGGTGAACATGATCTACCTCTGGAATATGTTTAAGTATTCAATATGCATGGAAATTAAAATACGGCTATAATTTTATTCTGGTTCTGTTATTTTTCTTCATAATCTTGTGAAAACGAGTGTTTGTCAGTGATGACGTTTTCGTTTGTATACATGCAGATTGTCATATATTGAACTAAGAGCCCTTGGTATGTCTGTAATAGTAGGTTTTAATTTCCTTTTGGAATGAAATAGACTACTGCATTGTGAATGCCAAATCCATTTTTCTTATTGTAACCAGCATATTACCCGTTCCCATGTAGTTCCTGCTAGATGGCGCTCCATTAGCCCTTTTGCCCCAATTGCCGTAAACATATATATATATATATATATATATATATATATATATATATATATATATATATATATATGTTATGATAGACAAGACTACATGACATCTAGGGCCACTGCCTATGAGTGTGACTGAGTGTACCAGGAGCAAGTCTTACACATTATGTAACTAGTAAAAAGGGGGAGAAGGGCATAGAGCACAGAACACCAGCAGGAATACCGCAGGTCTTATAATGGGCATTAGTCTGATGAAGTCTATGATAACTGGCCAGCCAGCATTGATTACAGATTTCATCTTTACCTTAGTAATCTCTCTGCCACCAACAACGAAACAACCATACTTAACACCTATGATAGAGTGTGCAACACAAATTGGGATGTGGGTTTTATATTATACTTCAAGCCAGGGCGGCAATACACACATCTATTTTATTCTTTGGTTGTCACTTCTCATCTTCTAGTAGTATATAGTGATACAAGCAGTGGTAGTAGAAATTAGTAGTTGTTGTAGTATCTGTTGTGGTCGTAGTTTATTGTCATTTTATTTAGGTAATCTATAAAGTTAATATGTAATAAAATATTTCTTTTGGGGGGGGGCCGGGGGGGGGTGTATTTGAAAACGTTTTGGTTTGGATGAAATCGACTAGCCTGAGTAATCTGAATTGTTGTGCGTCCTTGGGTGACTGTTTGTGTGTGTGTGCGGGGGGGGGGTATGAACCGGGGATGTTATGAAATCGTTACACCGGAACTTGTAGAGGCAATTATCACAATAAATATAGGTCTTCCTTCCTCTGTTTACAAGAAAAGCGAATACGTTGTGGTCGGTGTATGAATGCGCAGGCCCACAGAATTATGTTTTATAACATTATATACCCTCTACAAGCGTGTATGTCAATGCAAATCAAGGACAAAAGCACACAGACAGGGAACACTTCCTTTGCGGAACAAATACTACCTTTCAGAGTGATTTTTGCTGAATGAAAATATAGAGTATGCAGATAGATCATATGCAGATTATGCTAATTACATCAGCCATAACACATGAAAAAGTAACATAGAAAGAAATTCGACATTGCAAAAAAGAGTTTGTTTATACACGAAGTGTTTCCAGAAAAGACGTGATTGTAGGACTACTTAACCCCTGTAAGTGTGCAAATTTAAACACTCGAGCCCTGTTGACACAGGACGACAACCCGTTGAAAGGAAAATTCTAACGTGTCTACTTTCCATCGCGAAATCACAGGCTTAACAGGGAAGTTTTTGACGTCATTAAGTGATGACTTGTAAAACTTTCCTTGATCACGTTGGATTATTTTGGAATCAGCATATATCAATATCAGCGTATATCGATCCTGTTTACTGCATCACTATATTGCTCTATATCTGTTTTATATCAATTCCATCTCAACACGAACCTCCCATAACGCGGCCATGTCCGGCTATGGCTATACAAATGGCGCTTTGTCAGTCGTCCGTCCGTCTGTTAGCAGGGCACTAATCGTACCTGCTGGCCCTAGAAACTTCTAAATGAATATCCAGGGAGGTCAATGAAAAATCTCCTTGGAAACTTGAAATTAGGTCCAGTGACTTATATCCTCCAAGCTATGAGGCTTGGAATACCCCCCCCCCCCATGAATAAAAAATAATTGATACAAAATATCTTGATAATTAATGCATGAATTGTCACGAATCTTGCTTTGAATATTGACCATGACTAGTTTTAACCTTTTCCGAAAAGTGTTGGCGCCACCTGGATTTTTCTCATCATAATGAATATTTTTCTATTATATTTAATTATGAGATGAAAACAATCAAGTCATTTCTCAGCTGTGAGAAAACCTGGTCTGTTTATTGATCACAAGTGGATGCTCTATAGTAATCACCCCGTCTGTCTGTCTATCTGTTCATCTGTCCATCTGTACATCCGTCCACCCACACAAAAAAGTCAAGGTCACAGGACGCACTTATTTAAAAAGATAGTGGAAAAGTTTACAATGGATATGTTAGGACCGTTAATTACATAATCAATAACATTTATCGAAATCCATGAAACTGATCACCCGTTCACCAGTAAAGTCCTTTAACATGCCATCAATAATATGTTATCAGACCGATTACCTCTGAACAGATAGGGCCTAATGCATCGTGGTTTTTACTTCGACCTGCATTTCGTAAACACACATCTGAAAAACGACAGTGTCCTTTCTCCAAAACAAACTTCCGGGAAACCTCACAGAGCAACTACAACAACGAAAATGCTTTTTTGTAGTTTACTTTTATGAAAATAAATCGATCTCTGTAAACTCTATGTGCATGTTATTTATCTGGATTCGAAAAAAACCGCATTGTGTGGACACGTTTTTATTTTATATACTCGGAAACCTTTGTGGACACATATTTTTATTTTTTAAACTCGGAAACCCTTGTGGACACACGTTTTTATTTTATAAACTCGGAAACCCTTGTGGACACACGGTTTTATTTTATATACTCAAAAAAAAAACTTATGGACACACGTTTTATTGTATATACTCAGAAACCCCTTGGACACACGTTTTTATTTTATATACTCGGAAACCCTTGTGGACACACATTATTTTTATATAATCGGAAACCCTTGTGGACACAGATTTTTATTTTATATACTCGGAAACCCTTGAGGACACACGGTTTTATTTTATATACTCGGAAACCCTTGTTGACACACGGTTTTATTTTATATACTCCTAAACCCTTGAAATATAAGCCACCTGTTATATTGTGATTAAGATACCTTTTTCATTTACTGCCTGTCACACACATAGGAAAACCCGGTTTTGTTGAAAAAAAAGTAGAAAAGAAAAAGAAGTCTAATGAATGCAAGCCTCCGCCAATCACCTATTTGACCCACATTGCCAGGTTCATTCTAGCGTCATATTGACCCTCTGGCATTACGACCAGATTACTGGCGCCAGAGTGTCATAACATCTACGTCTGAGGATTGCATTGTAAGGCCTTATGAAGATGTAAATATTTTCGTCATTTCTGACGACGCTTAATGGGCTACAGGTACACTGTCAATCAACATAAACCAGACCATTCGTTGGCATTTTTTGTGTACTTTCTAATAATACCAAATACGAGCGAGAAACGTTCCTGTTTAACCCAGCACATTGCTAAACCCCTCGGCATATTTGTTGAATTTATGACCGCATGAACACAAGCGTGGCTCGCACGGGTTACAGGACGCAGGCAACTTGCAGGCGACACAAGGAATGACCCGTGTCTATGGAGACGGTGTTTCAGTTTGGGTTGCGAGCTCACATATATACTATTGTGTTTATGCACCATTCTAATCATATTAATAAGATTATATCCGTTTACCACAATATGAATGCAACCATATGCAAGTAGATAACTCGTACAGCTTTCAAGTCTTAGGAAATACCAACTGAACTGCAGTTAAACTAATAAATTCCTAACAAAGGCAGCCTTATCATAGGTGCTTACCATTCATGTTATCATCGTGTTCCCTTTTCTTGTTACCATCGTTTTTCCATGACAAGTATATCTTTATTTATTTAAATGTTATGATAAGCAAATATATCATAAATAAGAGGAAAGAACAAGTGACCCATGGGTCCCCCTGACTAGGAAGAGATTCGCAAAATGAAATTTTATCATCAGATTGGTAGCATATACCCATTCAACTGAAGCATCAAACAGATTACCCGACCGGCCAAGATTGTGTCTGTATTTATATATCCCGAAAATAGAGAAAAAAATGTGTAAACTTTAAAACTAGAATACCAGTAGTCGACAAGCAACTACGTGTATCCGCCAAATCAGAGTGGAACGGGTGAAGTGAGGCATGGATTGAGTGGCAAGGGGAAATAGAGTGAGGTGTGTTGCATATTAGCATGGATGTCTGCAGCCTAATGTTGTGCCACCTACATCAAATCCAGAAAGCTGTCCAAGTTGTATAAATATGCGAAAGTTTAGGCAGAAAAGTCAAACCACTACATGTATATGAGTGATTTTAGCCCACGGCAGACATACAGACAGACGCTGTGAAAAATGGTTGCAGGTGGCCCTCCAGTTTTGTGCATGATAAAGACCTATGTGAGATCTAAACACATGCACAGATTTTGCCCAATCGGTCAAATGGTTCCCGAAATATGAGCTTGGATGTCAGCAGCGTAAACAAAAATGTAGGTGGCGCCATCTGTCATAAAATCAAGAAAGCTGTCCAGGATGTATAAACCTACAAAATTTTTGCAGTTATGTCAAACCACTACAGAGATATGAGTGATTTTAGCCCACGGCAGACAAACTGACAGACGCTGTGGAAAAATTGTTGCAGGTGGCCCCTCCAATTTTGTGTATGAAAAAGACTTATGTGAGATCTATACACATGCAAATTTTGGCCCAATCGGTCAAACGGTTCCCGAGATATGAGCTCGAATGTCTGCAGCGTAAACTAGAATGTAGGTGGCACCACCTGTCATAAAATCAAGAAAGCTGTCTAGGATGTATAAAACTGCAAAATTTTAGGCAGATATGTCAAACCACTGCCGCGATACGAGTGATATTATCCCACGGTAGACGAAAGGACGCTGTGCAAAAATGGTGGCAGGTGGCGCCACCAGTTTTGCGTATGATAAAGAGCTATGTGAGATCTATAAACATGCCTAATCGGTCAAACGGTTTCCGAGATATGAGCTTGGATATCTGCAGCGTGAACGTGAATGTAGGTGGCGCCACCTGTCATAAAATCAAGAAAGCTATCCAGGATGTATACGCATACCGAATTTCAGGTGAATTAGTCAATTCACTACAGAGATATGAGTGATTTTAACCCAAGGCAGATGAACAGATTGACACTGTGCAAACATGGTTGCAGGTTGCAGTGGGAGTAGCGTCAGTTTCTGATTAGATTGTCACTTCAACAATCCCATAGCAACAGAGTCATACTCCTGTGATTCCGAGTCTGGGCAGTGTGGTTGATGGGGTTACTTTACTGAACAGTCTATTTAGTCCATGGACACAGGGTCTCTTACCCTCGTGCCTTTTTTTGCTCGGAGTTTCAGCTGCACGTGCCAGCGATGTTTACACATCAACCAGGGATTTTCCGCAAAAGTGTTTCCTCGGTTATATAAGCGGAAATAAAACAACAAACAGGTGACCCATGGGTCATTAGCTCACCTGGCTAGCATGGCATTATAGGCTAACGTATTTTGTCATCTGAAAACCACTTTGTGATTAAATTAAAATGTGATCTTGACCTTTGACATTTATGAAACCAAACATGTCGACATGGTTCTTCCCTAAGTGATGGGTCATACATACGTGGAGACTGAATATAATCTTAACTTGTTTATACAGGTTATACAAAAGAGGAGTCAAATAAGGTCACCGGTTTTCAAACTCCGCCAAGAACTTGGAGATTCCCGTGTACACAAACATGTACATATACGCATTTTGTCCAGTAAAATCTAGTTGCAAATTATTCGACCTTTTGTCATGCGTGTTTTTAGCTCAGCTGACTGAAAGTCTTCTGAGCTATAGCGATCACTCTTTGTTCGTCGTCCGTCTAGCTGTCCGTCTGTCCGTCTGTCTCTCTGTCCCTCTGTCCGTCTGTCCGTCCGTTAACCAGGCACAAATTGTAATCGCTGGACCTAGAATCTTGTAACTTGACATTCTGAGAGGTCCATGAAAAATCTCCATGGAAACCAGAAATTAGGTCTCTGTTACCCATATCCTTTGAGCTATGGGGCTCCAAAGTAACCCCCCCCCCCTCCCCAGAATAATAAAAAAATTCATACAAAAACTTTAATATCTCATTAACTTCATCACTGATGGTCTTTATTTTTTGCATACATATTGATCATGAGATGTTTCATCAGTTTCTGCAGACTGTTGGCGTCACCTGTATTTTTCGATTTTTTTACGTTTTTTTTTCTCTATTTTTGGGACCTTCAAAAATGTGAACATCTGTCAACAGGGAACAAATCGTAAAGATTGGACCTAGAATCTTCCTAGACACAGTGAGAGACCTATGGAAGGTCTCCATGGAAACCTAACATAAGGTCTCTGTTACCTATATCCTTTGAGCTGTGGGGCTCCCAATTACTCCCCAGAATAATGGAAAATTTGATAAAAAACAAACTGCAACATCTCAATAACTACAACACTGATGGTCATGATTTTTGGCATACATATTGATCAAGAGGTGTTCCATCAGTTCGTGCAGACTGGTGGCGCCACCTGTATTTTTTTCAAATTTTTACATTTTTTTTCTCTATTTTAGAGACCTTTAAGGATGTAGTTATCTGTCAACAGGGTACAAATCGTAACGACTGAACCTAGAATCTTCATTCTTGATACACAGGAGACCCGTGAAAAGTCTCAATGGAAACATGAAATTAGGTCTCTGTTACCCATATCCTTCTGAAGTATCTGAACAACTAATGCAGAGATCACCATAATCGTTTGTATGGATATTGATCGTGGAGTGTTTCATCAGTTTCTGCAGACTAGTGGCACCACCTGTATTTGTTCGTGTTTTTTTTACCATTTTTTTTCTCTATTTTTGAGACATTTAAAGATATGAACATCTGTTAACAGGGCAGACATCATTACAACTGGAAATAGAATCTTCATTCTTGACACACTGGGAGACCCATGAAAAGTCTCCATGGAAACCTGAAATTAGGGCTCTGTTACCCATATCCTTCAAGCTATAGGACTCCGAAGTATCCCTCAGAATAATAGTCAATTTGATACAAAAGCTAAAGTATGTGAACGACTAATGCAGAGACCACCATAATCCTTTGCATGGATATGGATTATGGAGTGTTTCATCTGTTTCTGCAGACTGGTTGTGCCACCTATATTTTATTCAATTTTTTAAAATTATTTTCTCTATTTGTGAGACCTTTAAGGATGCTGTCATCTGTTAATGTGGCACAAATTGTAACAACAGGACCTAGAATCTTCATTCTTGTCATGCAAGGAGGCCCATGAAAAGTGTCTGTGGAAACCTGAAATTAGGTCTCTGTTACCCATATCCTTCAAGCTATAGGACTCCGAAGTATCCCTCAGAATAATGGAAAATTTGATACAAAAGCTGAAGTATCTGAACAACTAATGCAGAGATCACCATGATTCTTTGCATGGATACTGACCATTAAGTGTTTTTATTAGTTTCTGCAGACTGGTGGAACCACCTGTATTTTTTTAAAGTTTACGCATTTTTTCTCTAATTTTGAGATGTATAAATATAGTCACAATCTTGACCTGTTGGTTAATCTGTTTGATGCTTCCGTTGAATGGGTATTTACTACCATTCAGATGATAAAATTTCCTTTTGCGAATCTCTTCCCGGTCAGCTGAGCGTCATGACCCATGGGTCACTTGTTTATATGATGAATCAGCACATTTAGTTTCACTAATCACCATCAGGTGTCGCTAGCGGTGGACAGGTGCTACCATCTTTTGAGCTTGGTTAAAACTATTTGTACTTACCACAGACTTTAAAACCATCCCGGAATTATATGCGAAAGCCGGGGGCATAAGTTTCCTGAATTTACTTGTTTCTCAATATTATCAGTGCATATATTCATTCTGCCTTTTTAAATTTTGACTCCACACCCAAGATTATATAGCCTCTTTTTTTTGTTAACCTTCCATCATCCTACATATTGTAATGGCATCAGTGTAGACTACAGGGCCGTACAGCAGAGGTTCCATTCCAGGCAGGCGCAACTTCTGCTGTTTTATTGGGATATTCTAGTTTGTTTAAAAATGTACTAACACGTTTAAATAATATTACTACATGTTTCATAGCAGATAACCTCACAGGAGAAAGTAGTGCGAGCAATATTTTATCCAGCAGTCCCAAACGTAGGTACTAATTTTAAATCCCCCCCCCCCTTATCATTATTCCGCTGCCTCAGCAAAAAGTGAAGTAAAGAGTTCAGTTCTGAATGTGCCTCTGTCTGTCTATCTGAAAATAATTCATATGCTAATGAAAAAGGGTTATAGCATTAGGATTTACATTTCAAGTGCAACAATATAACAAAAACTTTTACCTCTTTTCTGTGTCAGGATTTTATATTTTTCTATCATAGGCAAATTCAGCTGAGCGCATTGTAACATGTTTAAACATCTGCAGGAGCTGATAATGGCGGGGTCTTTAACATGGATAACTCAAGTCATCTGAGCTACAGTGCAGGGATGGGTCTTTGACAGCCTATCACTCTGACCAGACGCCTTGCCGTCCATTAGTCCCTTCAATACCTCAGAAGTTCTTGTTATAAAATTACCGGAAAAGGGCCAGATTTCTCTCATATGAAACGTGTTTGTTTAAACACGCTTATATAATATTGTGAGATACATTAGGATGCAAAAGGCGGGGTAATTGCTCTTAATTTTTGGGGATATTTTCGAGTAGCAAAAGCTTCTGGGCAATAGTTAAATGATTTTTATCTGATCTGATTTCATCTACATCAGAACAAGTTAAAATTTCTAGATAATGGACATTCAAATTTCGGATTACTATTCATTTCTGAGGCTGATGGACCGTGCTGGTCCATTCCCTGGTCCTCTCATGAATTGTCCCTGCAACAATGAATTGTTAGAATCTTGGGAGGCAGCAATTGCGAGGAGTCTGAAAGGAAAACGAAGCCTTCGTTTACAGTGAGTTATCAGTAATATGATGTGTACACCAACACCAACTAAATGCAACAGTGAGAAACATCATTATTTGTTCAATTGGTAATTACGGTGCAAATGTCCTAAACCGAAAAAAAAAAAAAAAAATGTAAAGGTATGTTAATAAATTAAGAATCCTCAAATTAAGGTTGCAGGAAATAAAAGGGTGAACTGAATCCTGACAGTCTTTAGATCTTGTAGGCCTATACCCATCTGTAAAAAGTGTCGGAATAAGAGAAGAAAAAATATGTCGATACTGACTTAATTAGATCAGACTGTTTTTGGTCGCTCAGAACAAATGAGCAGATTCAGTGTTTGCATTCCCGAACAAGTTTATGTAATCATGCTGAATAAATGATACTGGCGGCTTCCAATCACTGATAATGCTATTAATGAGTGTAAATTAAGACGAGAATTCAATTACCTAAGCTTGTATAGGTACTCTCCGTACATGAAAATTAGTTATTAAAAAAGTAATTTTATGTAATGAACTTATGGTTAAGATATCATCCATTTCTTTTAAAGTGTTTTTTTTTTCAGTTTTACTCTCACTGTTGTTGGCACTTGGGCATTACGCGTATATCTGAGGTAGGCTAGTCGTGTAAACAATGTCATGAGTTAACTGTGTGTTCCCTCAACATTTCAGCTACTATCATCCTAGGATATATTGCTACTGAAATAACACAGTTTAGATCACCGGTTTCTTTTTATTTTCAAGCGTTATCTAGTCTATGAAATTGAGCAGTTATGTCCTGCCTACACCATTTGTATTCATCATTTGGGCCAAGATAAGTTTATTTTGAGAAATGTTAATAAATTTTTCATGTGTTAGCCCCTTCAGGAAAGTAGCTTTTCCTTAAAGACCTATACCGAAACCCATCATTTGCTTGCACTGATGTGTTCCTGTGGATATGTATATATATAGTGTTTTATGAATTCTGTGCAAATCTATATATTAATAGCGTAAGGCGATTTTTGTGATTTTCCGTATCTCCTCTGATACTACCGTACGGTTTGCCATGTTTTCTGACATACATATGCTCAGGATTTGTCCGAAGAGATTCCACCCACTTTTATTTGCAATATTTGCGTATTACGTGCATAATCAATAATTTTAATATTTGCTCCCCCGCAGGCGCCTCTTTTCTTTGTGTCTTCGGGCCTGGTAACACAATGGCCACAGAATGTTTGATGGCGGGACAGAGGTTTTCTCCGGAGGCCCTGTCTGCATGGGCTTTTCTTAAATTTGCGGTGACCATCCCGAAATAATCCCCATTGGAGATCTCTTCTCAAAAGGCAACCTCCGCGCAGCGAAAAGGTCTATTGTGCACAAGGAGATATCGCGTGAGGAAAATGCTCAAAAGGGGGATCTTTCAAAGAATGAAAATTTTCCGAGCGGTAGTGAATGCAGGGTAGTGTGTAAAACCCGAACCCCACGGTCCCCGGATCCCATAAACCTATATCTCATTTTCCATAATTTATACCGATAAAAACACCACTATTGTTGATGTAAGAACAGAGCAAAGTCCCTAAATGTTGCACATTTGTAAATGGCCGATTCACTGAGAGATTTATGATTACAAAAATATTTCGATGAAGACGGACCTCATTTACTTGAATTTGCCGACTGTTCAATTTGGACGGACCCCAGTAACCACCGCTCATATTTTTATTTATGACTAAAAGGGGAAAAAAAGTAGCACTCATGTCACACACTAAATATAATATTTGTTATTTTAAATGAAAATATAATAGTGCTGGCACAGTGGGGGAGATTTTTAATTGAAGTGCACTAACAGTTGAGCGAACCTGAGACTGATATATCAGAGCACTTCCACATAACAACAGGTTTCGTGCTCCGTTCATAACAATATATGCAATTTAAAGTTTGCAATAATATAAATACCGAAAGGAATTGTTGATTACTTGCAATTCAAGCAACTACAGGTTCCAAAATAATGATTTTTAAATGTTTTTAATTATTATACTTTTTAAAACGCTACACAAATGAAATAAATAGCAAATATAAAATTATAAATAAAAACTGAGACAGAAATTTAAAAATACAGATACAAACACAATAATGAATTACAAGGGTGTTATGGCTAAACGTGATGTGAAATACATGTATGTACTAGAGAAATGGTAAAACAACGAGAAAACGGGGTCCGTGCGCCAGGGTCCGTAAGTAATTTTTTTTTATCAAATTTTGTTGGAAAACAGACTATTTTTTATGTTTTAACCAAACATGATATAAAATATGTCTTTAGATAAGATTATGCTGAAATATCTGGACAAATTACCATGAGAGTTTAAGAATTACAAATTTTTCTAGGGGTCCGGGATCCGGAGTAGGATCCGGGTTTAACACACTGCCTGAACGCAGTGACTGTCTCACTGGAAAACATTGGCTCAGCTTTCAAACAGAAAGGAAAGCGTGATATATAAAAATATATACAGCCATAAAATGTACCACATAATATAATGCTACCACGAACTTTTGCGCAGCGGGATTGCCCGACCATGTTAATGCTCAGTTTTTGTGCGTTATAACCGGAATGCAATTATCGAGATCACGTCTCAGCGCTGTACTGTACTACCATGCAAGATAACAGGTTCCTTTACTGGCGGATTCACGGGCTCGGAGGGCAACTTTAAATGGCGATGTTCACCATAATATATATTTTCATATAACAATGATTTTATTTAACATATTACTTCATTTTATTTAACACAACTTCTTCGAAAATTCTCCGGTCATCCTCTCGGCTTCAATTAGAGTTTTATGCATAACACCATGCATATAAGTGATCTATATATTATTAGCGTAACGCGATTTGTGTGAATTTTAATTGCCCCCTTTGACACTACGGTTTGCCGTGATTTTTGACATACATATGCTCCAGGTTTGTCCGAAGACATTCCACCATTCGGAGAAGAATGTATTCGTCCAGGTCATTCAGACTCCGACACAAGGTTAACTAAGAGATAGAACACTAATACCAAATGTCGGATTCAAAGAGACAGTAACATTGTACACCCAAGACATGACAGACTATGACAGACTGTTTGACATCAGAACTAAATGCTCGCCCAAAACCGTACGTAGCACGGGTAATTGCTAGTAATTACATATTTACATATGGTCCTTTTATACTTTGTCACTTATATATCTCCGCCGCAATGCCCACAAACTTGTTTACTTGTTGAACAGTCACTCCACTTGGAAGACTGTAAATATCTTTGGATTTTGGGTGGCTTTTTTCAATCCTAAGAATGCCCCAAGCTCTTGAACTACTTTCTAAGCACGCGCAGTTTTTCTTTTAATGTACGTTCCCCGTAGGTCTGCTCCTCTGTGCTTTTGTTTTACTTCCTACAGTCTCCTCTGCGGGTCGACTGAACACCCGATTTTGGAATCTCTTCCTATCTGCATCTGGTAAAGATAAGCAACATCCCGACACACTCCTGGTTGGGCAACCGTTCCTAAAATGATAGTTAGCAAAATAATAGGAAAAATAAAAGTGAATCATTCGTAATCAGAGGTCACCTGATAACAGTCATTGGTAAATTCCTGATTTCCTTTCTAAATTTTATTTCCACATTATTCATGTTTGCTATGTCAGCTCAAAAATGCCACTCAACAAACAATTAAACAGCTGTGTTACTGGCAAATATGAAATATATGTATGTGTGTGTATGTTGCATGGCTTTGTAGTCTATGGCTCTGATCCCTGAGACTATTTATGTCGTAGGTATGAGATAATATGTCATAGGTATGAGATAATATGTCGTAAGTATATATAAATATTTTTTTCTTTACGAGATTACCAGCTTCCATATAAATGAGATCGTTCTCGACACAGTGTAATTAGCCTCCAGCAACTTGGCGAGACTTCATGTCTAGTCCAGAAAAAGAACAAAAACGTTATCTTTAATAGGTGGAATAAAATGCTTTTTTTTGCAATGTCCCCCTGCCACCCTGCCACACCTTCCAATCCTGAGAGCCTTGATGAAAGCACAGCTGGATTCACGTCTCCGTCTTTTGACAAATGTTATATATCCTTTGGCGTCTTTACGTCTATATTTAAAAGAAATTAAATCGCGGAAATTATATTACCTTTTGAAGGGCGGTTAAATTCTTTTTCAGTTTACGCCTAGAATCCATGAATAAGGAAATAAAAGTACATTTATCAAATAAATAGTTATCATGATGTGAATTGAATGACTTTGAGTCTGCAATATATTTATATATAAATATATTATATATAAATATATATTTGCACTTTACCTATATCTAACCCCCTAGCTGAAAAATCCGCCTCAAGTGGTATATTGAAAGCCATATTGACTCTTGGAGCATCAGTGCCATGAGCTCAGGATGGTCTAATGTGATCATATATTGGGTCTCAAAAGATTTCATCGTACAACTATACGTGTTATACTTATACAGAGGATATGTTTCAATGAAGGATTGTTAAGGGAGCTTCATGAAGCTACATATGTCTGTTAAAGTTGTATGGAGTTTGTCTTCACGATACAGGAAAAGATCATAATGATGAGTGGCGGCATCCTGCCACCCAAACGTCGATTTTTAATGAACTTAAGACGTTGGAGTGGCAGTACAAGCTATGCCGTTGGGATCAATTATAATATAAGTAGATGTGTACGCCATTTCTGATTATACTTGTCTAACTCTCTATTTCCCCGAGGAAACACAAACAGTTGCGTTATTTTATTGGAAATAGTAATAAATTACATTGCAGATGACTTACGTGTATTTAGCAGCAGTTATTAATAACTAGTGACCCATGGGAAATGACGCTCAGCTGAACTGACACCCAGGTGGTGCATGTATTAATTATTGATGTTATGATCTGGTGATAAATTTGTTAAGAAACGTTGTACAATGGGTAAGGATGACCCCCAGAGTGCCCAAAATCACGTTTTGCCCATAGTCCTAAAAAAAATGCTAGCTGGGTCTATCTTACTTACAGTGTACTCAAATCAAGTTGTTTCACATAACTCACAGAATACAGGTCTTAGTGACCTTATTTTGGATGTCAAAGAAGACATAACAATGACCAACCTTTATTACATGGAAGATATTTTAGGTCTATCAATATTTGTGATCTGTCCGACTTCCTGGGTGCTCAACATTTGGGTGTCTGCCTATAGCTAACAGATTATAAATCACAGTGACCTAATGTTAGTATTCAAAGGAGACTTTACCAAGGACCTTTCTTTAGGTCATATTAGAAGGTTTGAGGTGCAATAATAAAGTTGTGTGCCCTACCTCACTGTCTGTTTGCTCATAGTCATATTTGGGGTCAGTCGCTTTCAGGATAAAGTCACCATGACCTAGTTACAGGTTTCCAAGGTGGTTTGGCCAGAACCTCCTTAGATGTTGTGTTATAAGATACTAGGCCTAACGGTTAAAATGTGTGTCTTATCTTGCTGTCTGGATGCTTTAAATGATATTTTTGTCCAGTCCCAGAATATAAGTGATCATGACCTAATTTCAGGTTACCAAGAAAATTTGCCTGAGACGTCTCTGGATATTACATAAGAAAATTATAGGGCTTACGCATACAATTTTTACGCATCTGACTTAAGGGTTGTCAAATAATATTTTCCTATAGTTTACAGAATATAGGTTTCCATATCGCGCAGCCCTAGTATTAAATGAGTCGAAGGCATTTTTACTGTAAATCCAGGTAAAAGCATATCTTCTGAATACGCTGCGACATATACACGGCTATATTCAACAGACAAGTATGATGAAGTTGCCTGCCGCTCTATCCAGGCGGGAGATGATGTCAAATCCCTAACCAAACACAGGTGACAGTCTTGGGGCAAGTCCCAAGTAATACTGTCCCTTAAGTTTCCTTAAGGTTTCTTAATCTTATTATTAATGGTGAAGCAGATGTGCGGAGGTGCACGATCTAAAGGTTTAATATGACATAACAGCCGAGTAACATTTAGGTTTATGAGTAAAGATAATGCTGTCTGCTCTAATGGTATAATGCTGAAAGTTCTCTTTTATAGTATTCCAAGACAAGAAGGTCCTGCGAGGAAGAGGGGAACAGAAGCAGTCATTATTCTGTACTGCGTACGCCACTTGTACCTTACACGACACTCAGTCACCGTCTTCAGCAGACAAGGGCATTTCCTGACATATGGGTCTAGCTTTGTACTATAGACTGGTCTGGCTGTGGTTGTTTCATTACGTTTACCACTCCCTCAAAGAACTATCACCAGGTAGGTCAACATTGTATCCCGTCTTGTTTGGGACAATATTTAAATTGGCAACGTACATTGATATCTAACGTGGGGAACATCTAAAGATTGGGAGATTATAAGTCGGTTGAATCTGGCTTTTATGTCACCAATGATAGAACACAACCTAATAATTTTAGCTTTTTTCCACATATACTGTCATACTTGGTCGAAAGATTCTCCCCATTTACGTCAAAACGAAGTGTTCTTTACGCCTAGAGTTTAAGGGACCGTACCATACCTGCTGGAAGGGGTTCAGTGATTTCACCTTGATATTCGACTTAAGAGTTGTAAGCTTTAGGATACCAGAGATGTGACTTCGCACAACCGAAATTCCTCCTAATCATGGAAAAATTAGTCAAGTCTTCTCCGTTCAAAATATCAACATATATATATATATATATATATATATATATATATATATAGTTTATCAAGTCATATATAATGATGCCGCCTCTTTCACCCGAACTGAGTCTGTTAAATGCATTTTTCTCATAAAGAGTGATTTATGGTTTTCAATAAAGCAATTCAGTAACTTATCTCTACATGTGTACCAGAATATCTAACTGAAATGCGGTTAAAGACATATTCCGAGCAAATTTGTGAATCTGGAGACTGGAGGTCCAGTGAGTCTTCTTTTTAGGTTAAATGCGCACCGTGTAGCTCAGCTAGCTCATAAATAGTAGTTACTTAAACTCGATATATTAGCAAGTTCTCTCAAGTCATCATCCTCAGCTTTGATTTTGTATATAACCACACTAAAATTATGCTACAACTGTGGGTTGTGTATCACCATCAAGAAGACACAGCTCTATCATGTAAAATAAAGAACTGAACGAGGAATGCAGTACAAATTATCACCTGCGTAATGTAAATAGAAAAGTTTTAAATTTTAAATTTGCATGTTAATTATCTTTATATCGGGTTTGGGTTTGCACTTTTCCACCTCCTCACACATATGGACATTCTCACATTGTCAGTGTTTTACAACCACATTTTCTTCTCTTGATAAAGGTAAACAATCTAACCACACATTTCACTATTGAATACAAAAAAAAAAACCAGAAGCATGTCCCTATATATATAGCACAAGAGTAACATCTAGTTTCCTCCAGTAATTCTAAAGTCATCATCCATACTTTTTCTTTGCATGAACCATATACATCTGCCTGGCTAGCAAGAAAGTAAATGAAAAAGAAGAGAGGATTGTGTTAACAAGGACTGGCGATTATGACATGGTGGGTCATTCCAGAGATATTTCTAAATAATAACACGTGTTAATATTGTACAAGGAATTGTGTATCACAAAGAAGAAAGCAAACGATATTTTGTTGTGTTAACCATGTCTATGTTAACCACCTAATTACAAGGATGCTACAAATAATTCGAAAAAAGGTAATAAAAAAAATTAGCCGTGACAACCCGACTCAGTAGGCAATCGGAAAATTGGGCTAGTAAGCCTACTCGAGTCGTGATACAAGTTATATCTAGGAATGTATCGCAGTGGTCTTGCATCAGGTTGCATTCATATCGTGATAAACGGCCCAAAATCTCAATATTATGCTAAAAATAATGAATTTACACAATAGTATACATGTGAGCTCACAACCCAAACTGAAACACCTTCTCCATGGAAACGGGTCATTGCTAGTATCGCCTGCAAGCTGCCTGTGTCCTGTTACCCATGCGAGCCATGCTTGTGTTCAAGCGGTCATATATTCAATAAACACGCCAAAGGGTTTGCCAACGTGCTGGGATTAAACGTAATTTTTTATATTATTAGAAAGTACACAAAAAATGCTAACGATTGGTCTGATTTATGTTGATTGACAGTTTACCTGTAGGCCATGAAGTATTGTCAGAAATGATGAAAATATTTGCAATTTCATTAATGCGTTCCTCAGACATAGATGTAATGACACTCTGACGCTAGTAATTTGGTCGTAATGCCAGAGGGTCGATATGATGCTAATAAATATTATGAGGTAAATAAGGAAAATTACCTATTCTATATGTTGATACACCGTTGTAAAATTACACGTATATCATGTTTATAATATTTAACGCGTAAATGCTTTTCGAAAAAGTTCACAAAAATTATAAGGTTGTCGACATAAGCATTCCCAATAAGATTCCACTGAGAGAGAGAGAGAGAGAGAGAGGTAAAAATTACCGAATTCACAAACGAGAAACGTATTTAAATGAACTCTCAACAACTAGTGGTAAGATACCAAAACTGTTTGCAAACCCTAAAGATAATTTCTTCCACTGTGTTTAGGTGATAGCAATTGTGTGACAGGAATTAACGGTATATATATATATATATATATATATATATATATATATATATATACGTGTGAATATTTATTTATTTATTCTTATTGGTGTATCTCATCTCTTATTTTCCAGATTGATTCTATGTACTGCTCCTTACCCAGAACGCATCACGCATTCAACGGATATTGACACGGTAAACTGATTATTGCGACCACCTTAATTTTTTTCAAATTTTACGCATTTTCGTCTCTATTTTTAAGACCTTCAAATGAAAAAGTCCAGCCGTTATCAGGGCATAAACCGTGACCGTTTGACTTCTAACTGTACATCCAGGGAGGTAATAAGGAAATCTCTCTGGAAACCTGAAATTAGGTCATGGTCACCTTTATTTTGCAAGCTTCTGGATTAAGACATGATTTTAATCACTCATAGAATCAGACAGACCATAACACTTTAATGTTGGACCTAGAATCTTTTATCTTAAAATCCATAGCCGTCCTACAAAAATCTCTGTGGATACCTGAATTTAGGTCAATGCGACATTACTTCTCCAATTGATGGGGCCTGTTTTTGCAAGGCAGAATAATAAAATAAAATGATACAAAAGCTGCAGTAACTTAATAACTCATGCATTTGTTGCCATAACTTTCGCAATTATGTACAGCATCATCAGTTCCAAAAGACTGGTGGCGCCAACTGTATTTTTTATGTCTGAGACTGCCATGCAAAATCATTTCTTAACAATGGTTTTATCTAGTGTCGTGCAACATTATCTGTTTATTAATCATGAAATGTTTTATCAGTTGCTGAAAACTGGTGGCACTGCCTGTGTTTAGGCATTTTTCTTTATTTGTAGACATTCAAATAGAGCAGTCATATCAGTTTCTTAGCCAAGTTTTCGTCTGGTGTTATGAAACCTAGTTTGTTTAACATATAGTGTCATTTTTTCAGCTGTGGTTTCATGAAGTGTCCTGAAACCAAGTATGCTTATTGATAATATTTTTTTTTTCAAATTCCTTAGAATTGATGGCCCTATCTTATTTTTTTAAAATCTTTTATGTATGTATTTTAGGCTCTAAATGAAAGCAATCATATCAACTAATCCCTCTCTAGCCCCTTATTATGTCATACTGTCTTTCCAGTCAGCTGAGCGTCATGACCCATGGGTCAATTGTTTTTAATCTCAGGTGAATTAAAGTTGTTTTGGCTGTAGGGATGGTTCGTTGTACGCAGTCATTCTCTCTCTCTCTCTCTCTCTCTCTCTCTCTCTCTCTTGCAATAAAACATATCCATAATAACTAGGAAGTCCAACCTTGTTTCTCTGGTGATTTGAAAAGTCGTCTGTGGGAACCAGGACACTTTGAGATGTAATTGCCGATCTAAGGATTACAGTTTCAGCAAGTTTAAATTCCTGTTAGTGATGAGTGGGTTGTCATGATAGTTGGCGTGCTAATTGACCCTGATGACCTTTAATGGTTATAGTATCAAGTGGTGCAACCTGCAAGTCCCCTGTTTCTATTATGCAGCTTACAAATTACAAATAGCCATTGGCTCATTCTTTAGTAAGACACATATTTACACACAGATAGTCTCATCTCCGCGGTCCATGGGCACTACACCATGGGATAAATAATACCCTAACAATAGCAAGTGTAGAGTATGTTTATTCCTCATTTTTTACTCAATGATATGAGAAAGTACTTCCGACAAAAATGGGACACAGAGAACATTTTTTATTTGGTATATTTGTACCACAATGATTTGCTACTTGTGAATATCTACATACCTGCTTACGGTAATGATCTCTGGTGGTCCAGAGGATTACATTGCGGTATGTATGTAGGCTTGTATATATGTAGTTATGGCTGTTTATCCATGGTTTAACATGCCTCCGCTTTTTTTAATTACCGCTTGTATTTTTCTTAGATATAGGTTTTTGCGGAAATCCCTGTACAATTACATGATATATATATATATATATATATATATATATATATATATATATATATATATGTTTCAGTCAATCTGTGGAATCAGTCATGGTATGAAATGCTTAAATTTGAGGCATTTTGCGTAATGCCTGAGACCACCAGTCATTGCGTGAAATTACTAAAATGTTCAGTCATTTCACTGAGAATGAACGGTTTTAATTACACAAATTGCCTAGCTGCAAATCAGGCAATCTGTGTAACAGGTAAAATAGTGAGATATTTTATCAAGAAGTTATTTCAGTAACTGCTCAATTGTTTCTCCACTGTGTTGGGTACTATTATGGTATCTCGTATCACTATAGAGCTGTCACATACCAATTAGCAGTAAGTAACAGTGGGAAAAGTCTCTATGTTTGTGTTTGTTCAGCGGGGACTGGGAAGGCTCAAAACATCGGTCCCCTTATGTAGCAATAATAATAGTAGGTACTAGCAACATGGAAACCATACACGAATGCATTAGCTGAGCAGGGGACTAAGAGCTAGAAAGGGAGCAATCGCCAGTGAGTAGCCACAAGGAAACCCTACATCAACTGAGCAGGGGACTAAGATACCTTCTACAACAGGTCTCAGGTACCCATCAACAGTGAGTAGCAGTGGGAAAAACTCCATGTATGTGTTAGTTTTGCAGGTCTTTTTGAACAAAGCTTTAAATATGGCACATTTATAATCATTAATTACATTTAAAAAAATATTCACTGTGATGAAATATTAAAATCTAACACAAGTTACTCATTTACACATGTTATATTTCAGTAACGGCATTAGGCCACCTATTCTTATTAAGACTCCTAATTTTTGTGTGTAGCATTAAATGCACGGGTTCTGCAAGCTGTAGAGTTTTCAGCTGTAAATTGTAATAGGTATGATCTAAGTAAAGATATATTTAATCCATGAGAAAAAGTAGTTCCATCAAGTACAGATGAATTCAATCTATTATCTCTTGAATTGTCAACTAGGCTGATTTTCTAATTTAAAATAAAATCATGAAATAAAATATTGAGATAAAACTAGCCAATTGGTGTATATCCTTTGAAGCATTTCAGTCATATCTCTTGAAGGTGGCTTGGGCTTGCTATGCATAACTGGTACATTTAATCAATCAGGAATATAAGGAAAACTTTCATAGGTGTTTTATATTTAAATAAATAAATAAATAAAAGAATAAATCCATAAAATTTAATTTTCAGCCATATGACCATGTTGAACCTATCATGGGATATTTTTTTTTCCTTTACAGTTGCTTTTGTTAATCAAATGTATACTTTCATATTATTCTTAGGATTATCACTATATTCCGTATATCGAAATTAAATTGTTTCAGGCCAAACATGGAAGCTCATGTCGACAAAAGATGGATATTGGGCAATAAGAAGTGACGAGAGGCATTCTTATCAATCTTGATATTAAATGGGAGGGAAAGAATGAAAGTATATAATGTACTGTTTAAAATAAAAGGAAAAATTCCTTATAAAAAAAATAACCCGTCCGGCTATAAAAAAAAACGTTGGTTCCTTTTATGTGTACAGCAATATAGGTAATCTTTGATTACAAGCAACACTGTGTTTTTATTTTAATAACACCCTCTTTTACGTTTTACTTCTGTGTGACGTTTTATTTAGGTTTTCAAATATATTCCTTATTACTATACAGTAAGACAAGTAATTCATAATATGTCCTGTGGACCTTCCGAAAGAATATTCCTTTACAAGCAGGGATCGTTGGTTTCAAACTGCGTGCACTTTCTTTAGCCTAAAACTGATATAGTATAAATATAGGTGCTTCAATGGTAACTGCTCTGTAACGTTATGAGGGAACAGCATCTCCCACACCAAGAAGCACGCAAATACTCTAACTTTGATCAATCAAAACAATCAATCGCTTCATTTAAACTGCGGTAAATTTTAATTCAAAAGTTGCAATCATAAATGAAGTTATATTAAACTATATGTTACTTGACTACACACCAGAATGCTTAGCTGGCGCATCATAAAGACCAGAAATTTAGCTCCTATATCCTTTGTCTTTGGCAGTTAATCATTTATTCCAATGAAACTATTCGTATTGTATACTGATAGATTTTAACACTGATCATATTGTATAGATGCCATGTCGAAGGCACATCTGCCTTTTTACTGATGCTGGGCTTCCTATCTGTTGGCTCTTTTAACAGCTTTTTTCACTACCTCCTTTACGCTCTTCAGAGGAACGCTGCTTGGTAATATGTACCATCCCTTCGAGTGAGGACCCGTCTTCTTCAGCCCAAGTTCGGTCTCAACCGCCCTCTGTGCGAACCGTTCAGCCTTCGCCGTATTCTTACTTTTATATTTTGCAATAAGCCGTGTGCCTGGGTATTCCCTTTTAACCTGGCTAAGTCGCTTGTCAGTGTTACTTGAACATCCGATCTTAATCTCTGCACCACCTTTTTCATTCTTTCTTTTCATTATGTAAATCAATTTGTTATTTGCACATTCTCCTCTTCTGGTTGCCATGTCTGAAAGTTGAAGAGAAAGATATTTTTATTACACATGCCCAAAAGTGTTATAAAAATAATTTTCTAAAACAAATTATTTTGTGTTTTTTTCTGATCATTTAGTCCTCTTTTATTTGTAGAAGGAGCACTATCTTTCATATTACTTTCCATTTTGAAGAGTGTTGTCTTTCATTCTGTCCAGTTACTGTCATTCGGAAACATGAGGTCAATACTACATTGCATGGTATGCTACATATAAGTGCCTCGGGTGTAATAATTCTGACATGAAATGTATTTATTTAATAAATGTTATTCCAAAAATCAGGCGCGGATGAAGGGATCCCCCCCCCCCCGCTCTTAACCAACGACCCTTTTTAGACAAATCTTATGCATGACGGTTGTTTTTTGGCTCGAGTCCCCCCCCCCCCCCTCTCTTAACCAACGACCTTTTTTAACACTTTTATGCATGACAACCTTTGACCTTGATTGTCACAGGTTATTACGAAATGCCTTGATACAGTACTAAGGACTGGAGTTTGATTTTCCATCATTTTCCATTTAGTAATGACTTTTCAGCTATCAGATCTTTGAGCTTAACGGTCTACATGGACTGTTTAGGAATGGATGATTCACATGCCTCTGCGGTATATCACCAAGGAATAGAGCGCACGTACTGAATACGTTATCTGCAACTGCTCATAAATATTAATACTTCCTGACGTCATGCGAATTACCTGTTGCGGCAAGAATATGTAGTCCTATCAATATTCATTAGATATATGGATGGGAATCTAATGGAGGGACTTTCCTAAAAACAGTTTTTAGCTCAGCTGACTGAACGTAATCTGAGCTACAACGACCACTCTTTGTCCGTCGTCCCGACCATCCGTTTTCCGGGCACAAATCGTAACCGCTGGAACTGATAACCTCTTACTTAACATCCAGAGTGGTCCATGGAAAATCTCCCAGGAAACCTGAAATTAAGTCACTGCAGCCTATATTCTCCGGGCTATGGGTCTTGTAATCCCCCCCCCCAATAAAATTAAAAATTTGATACAAAATCTCATGTATCACAATAATTAATAAATGGATTGCCATGAGGGCCGTGACTCCCGGGTCCCTTGTTTTGTCTCGCCGGGATGTCTGTCGGGGAGTATTTGAGGTTATGTAAATTATAATCGTGAATTAACACACATTTCTACGCCTGTTCAGGTAATTCTTTTCCCTCTTTTATTCCTACGGCGTTTCATATGTTTTCTTTCCTGACATTAGTCTGTTTGGGTTATTATTCCATTTTGGTTTATGATAAAGAGACCACGTGAATTCATACTCTATTAAGGCTCTGTCAATTTTTATAAGAAATTGTTACTTTAAAATATCGTTTACATTGTGATTTTTCTACATGTTACGGTGAATACGCTCGAATCCGGCTACGGCTGATGGGTATAGGCCATAACCGAGGGCATCAATACAGTGTACACGATGTACGTAACCAGTCGCAGATGTGCATACATGCTTTATCAGTGTCATCATCATTAGAATCTCGACAAGTTTAAGTCTATAAATTAATAGATAAAACCATTGAAAACGAATGCAGTGAAAACATAGTTTTGGAGATACCTTCCATCACTGAGGTAACTGTATACATGCAAGCTTTCCCATTTTACTTTAGGGTTGGCCACTTTTTGGAGGGGGCGGGAAGGCTGTATTTGGGATCGAGTTTGTTTATAAAACTATAATATAGGGGACTCTTAAATTCTATGCATGCCACACATACGAGAGGCCAAAGCGAGGTTAGTAGGGAATAACAAAGACACGTGCTCACTTGTCACAGCAGTAACACATGTGCTGTTACAGTTTAGCTCAGCATGGAAGGTCGTGTCACAGCCTTTTCTGTTCCTTCATGCTACTCATTTACTAATTGGACATCAGATTTGTTTTTTCAATAGTTTTAATAGGTGATTCGATAGAAAGAAACAGTGGAAATTACTAATTAATTCATACATCTGGACGAGGGACTCTTTGTGATTGTGTGTTCATATGTTCTTGGTTTGGTCTGCCGTTTGTTATATTTGTTCATATAAATATATAAATGAACAACCATTTTAGAACAATGATTTTTAATGATCTGTATCAATTTATAAAGGCACATATTTAAATAGTCCATGCCCTCATTTTGTTTTGCCTTACCTTTATTATACACATGTCAAGATATTTTAAAATACTGTGCTGTAACACAAAATCTGTGTCCATACACATGCAATATATTGTACTTTATTAAATTAAATAGTAACATAAATAAAAAATGACAGAAGACTACCAACATATTTAACTTGATGGTGACATTGAGCAAAGATCTGCATATAGTTTTTACCAGCCAAGCATTGATCCCCTTACTGGTTTATAGATAATAGATACATTGGTATGTCTCAATTGGTTGAAGGGGCTTACATTTTATATTACCAAAACTTAATGTCATCATTTTATCTCATTGTTACTTGAGGCCCTCTAAGACGGCATCTGCGGGTAGCTTTAAGGCCCTTAAATTACATAGTTGCAAAACAGTTATAGATATATCCCCACATGACCAGCCTAGACCCACTGCAATTTAAAGAATATTTAACTCATGCAATTCTTGTGTCACCATTTCCTTTGTTTGTCAATGCAGTTTATGTCACACAGCTGTAGGACACGCCGTCAGTATATTTTAACTCTTTATTAAAAACAAATATGTAGTTTTAGTATATGACACATTACTTTTTATATTCGATTTATAAAGAATTTTTGAAGGATCTAACCTGAGTTAAAAGGTGTGGAGCTGGTGAAGTGTTGAGCATTAATTAAAATAAATATATTAATCCATAATTCATACCTTATATATCTTTATATTTTTTTTCTCAAATTATATAAAGTCTTGCGGGGAAAAAGGTGTCATTTATAAAATTCTGTTTCTGCCCATGCACTAATATAATCCTTTTCATGCCCAGGAAACTACCATATCACTATCTAATGAGGATATATTTTTTTAAATGACCTGTGACGTAGTGTTTCACTTGACAGCTATGTGTCGGTTATGCCACTAAAAATACAGTGTATTTTCTATGATTATCATTGGTGCCAGATACAGCATACCTACATCTATATTTTTAAAGGGCCTGTGAATAGAAAACATTTCATAATTTCATTCCAGAACACTTTTAACCATCACAGAAGCAGACATGTTTCATTTTAGCTTTATTAGTCTTTATTAAGTTAATGACTTCATAATGGCAGTATAAGCAGCGTACTGCCAAAGTGTTTTGGTGTGTGTGTCACTCTGTGCCTACTGTACATGAAACAAGAAACTTAGTATTAATGTACACAATCAGAGGAACCATGCACAGACCACCTTATGCTGTGCCGTATGGAATGTGTATCAATCAGCACCTGTGCCCCGACACTTGTATATCTTGATATTTTAATTGACCTCAGGCAATTAATGGCATCCTGTGGTTTGATTCATAGCTAGCATAGACCGTAGAGCCAAGTAGATGTGAGCCCAAGGGTCTTTAACTTTATTAAGTTAAGAGTCACTTGAAAGTACCTTCCTTACAAGTCGGGTTCACATTGTGCTCATAGCAGCAGATTCCTTTGGATTTATACTTCTTTCGCCGGGATGTCTGTCGGGGAGTATTTGAGGTTATGTAAATTATAATCGTGAATTAACACACATTTCTACGCCTGTTCAGGTAATTCTTTTCCCTCTTTTATTCCTACGGCGTTTCATATGTTTTCTTTCCGGACATTAGTCTGTTTGGGTTATTATTCCATTTTGGTTTATGATAAAGAGACCACGTGAATTCATACTCTATTAAGGCTCTGTCAATTTTTATAAGAAATTGTTACTTTAAAATATCGTTTACATTGTGATTTTTCTACATGTTACGGTGAATACGCTCGAATCCGGCTACGGCTGATGGGTATAGGCCATAACCGAGGGCATCAATACAGTGTACACGATGTACGTAACCAGTCGCAGATGTGCATACATGCTTTATCAGTGTCATCATCATTAGAATCTCGACAAGTTTAAGTCTATAAATTAATAGATAAAACCATTGAAAACGAATGCAGTGAAAACATAGTTTTGGAGATACCTTCCATCACTGAGGTAACTGTATACATGCAAGCTTTCCCATTTTACTTTAGGGTTGGCCACTTTTTGGAGGGGGCGGGAAGGCTGTATTTGGGATCGAGTTTGTTTATAAAACTATAATATAGGGGACTCTTAAATTCTATGCATGCCACACATACCAGAGGCCAAAGCGAGGTTAGTAGGGAATAACAAAGACACGTGCTCACTTGTCACAGCAGTAACACATGTGCTGTTACAGTTTAGCTCAGCATGGAAGGTCGTGTCACAGCCTTTTCTGTTCCTTCATGCTACTCATTTACTAATTGGACATCAGATTTGTTTTTTCAATAGTTTTCATAGGTGATTCGATAGAAAGAAACAGTGGAAATTACTAATTAATTCATACATCTGGACGAGGGACTCTTTGTGATTGTGTGTTCATATGTTCTTGGTTTGGTCTGCCGTTTGTTATATTTGTTCATATAAATATATAAATGAACAACCATTTTAGAACAATGATTTTTAATGATCTGTATCAATTTATAAAGGCACATATTTAAATAGTCCATGCCCTCATTTTGTTTTGCCTTACCTTTATTATACACATGTCAAGATATTTTAAAATACTGTGCTGTTACACAAAATCTGTGTCCATACACATGCAATATATTGTACTTTATTAAATTAAATAGTAACATAAATAAAAAATGACAGAAGACTACCAACATATTTAACTTGATGGTGACATTGAGCAAAGATCTGCATATAGTTTTTACCAGCCAAGCATTGATCCCCTTACTGGTTTATAGATAATAGATACTTTGGTATGTCTCAATTGGTTGAAGGGGCTTACATTTTATATTACCAAAACTTAATGTCATCATTTTATCTCATTGTTACTTGAGGCCCTCTAAGACGGCATCTGCGGGTAGCTTTAAGGCCCTTAAATTACATAGTTGCAAAACAGTTATAGATATATCCCCACATGACCAGCCTAGACCCACTGCAATTTAAAGAATATTTAACTCATGCAATTCTTGTGTCACCATTTCCTTTGTTTGTCAATGCAGTTTATGTCACACAGCTGTAGGACACGCCGTCAGTATATTTTAACTCTTTATTAAAAACAAATATGTAGTTTTAGTATATGACACATTACTTTTTATATTCGATTTATAAAGAATTTTTGAAGGATCTAACCTGAGTTAAAAGGTGTGGAGCTGGTGAAGTGTTGAGCATTAATTAAAATAAATATATTAATCCATAATTCATACCTTATATATCTTTATATTTTTTTCTCAAATTATATAAAGTCTTGCGGGGAAAAAGGTGTCATTTATAAAATTCTGTTTCTGCCCATGCACTAATATAATCCTTTTCATGCCCAGGAACCTACCATATCACTATCTAATGAGGATATATTTTTTTAAATGACCTGTGACGTAGTGTTTCACTTGACAGCTATGTGTTGGTTATGCCACTAAAAATACAGTGTATTTTCTATGATTATCATTGGTGCCAGATACAGCATACCTACATCTATATTTTTAAAAGGCCTGTGAATAGAAAACATTTCATAATTTCATTCCAGAACACTTTTAACCATCACAGAAGCAGACATGTTTCATTTTAGCTTTATTAGTCTTTATTAAGTTAATGACTTCATAATGGCAGTATAAGCAGCGTACTGCCAAAGTGTTTTGGTGTGTGTGTCACTCTGTGCCAACTGTACATGAAACAAGAAACTTAGTATTAATGTACACAATCAGAGGAACCATGCACAGACCACCTTATGCTGTGCCGTATGGAATGTGTATCAATCAGCACCTGTGCCCCGACACTTGTATATCTTGATATTTTAATTGACCTCAGGCAATTAATGGCATCCTGTGGTTTGATTCATAGCTAGCATAGACCGTAGAGCCAAGTAGATGTGAGCCCAAGGGTCTTTAACTTTATTAAGTTAAGAGTCACTTGAAAGTACCTTCCTTACAAGTCGGGTTCACATTGTGCTCATAGCAGCAGATTCCTTTGGATTTATACTTCTTTCGCCGGGATGTCTGTCGGAGAGTATTTGAGGTTATGTAAATTATAATCGTGAATTAACACACATTTCTACGCCTGTTCAGGTAATTCTTTTCCCTCTTTTATTCCTACGGCGTTTCATATGTTTTCTTTCCTGACATTAGTCTGTTTGGGTTATTATTCCATTTTGGTTTATGATAAAGAGACCACGTGAATTCATACTCTATTAAGGCTCTGTCAATTTTTATAAGAAATTGTTACTTTAAAATATCGTTTACATTGTGATTTTTCTACATGTTACGGTGAATACGCTCGAATCCGGCTACGGCTGATGGGTATAGGCCATAACCGAGGGCATCAATACAGTGTACACGATGTACGTAACCAGTCGCAGATGTGCATACATGCTTTATCAGTGTCATCATCATTAGAATCTCGACAAGTTTAAGTCTATAAATTAATAGATAAAACCATTGAAAACGAATGCAGTGAAAACATAGTTTTGGAGATACCTTCCATCACTGAGGTAACTGTATACATGCAAGCTTTCCCATTTTACTTTAGGGTTGGCCACTTTTTGGAGGGGGCGGGAAGGCTGTATTTGGGATCGAGTTTGTTTATAAAACTATAATATAGGGGACTCTTAAATTCTATGCATGCCACACATACCAGAGGCCAAAGCGAGGTTAGTAGGGAATAACAAAGACACGTGCTCACTTGTCACAGCAGTAACACATGTGCTGTTACAGTTTAGCTCAGCATGGAAGGTCGTGTCACAGCCTTTTCTGTTCCTTCATGCTACTCATTTACTAATTGGACATCAGATTTGTTTTTTCAATAGTTTTCATAGGTGATTCGATAGAAAGAAACAGTGGAAATTACTAATTAATTCATACATTTGGACGAGGGACTCTTTGTGATTGTGTGTTCATATGTTCTTGGTTTGGTCTGCCGTTTGTTATATTTGTTCATATAAATATATAAATGAACAACCATTTTAGAACAATGATTTTTAATGATCTGTATCAATTTATAAAGGCACATATTTAAATAGTCCATGCCCTCATTTTGTTTTGCCTTACCTTTATTATACACATGTCAAGATATTTTAAAATACTGTGCTGTTACACAAAATCTGTGTCCATACACATGCAATTAATTGTACTTTATTAAATTAAATAGTAACATAAATAAAAAATGACAGAAGACTACCAACATATTTAACTTGATGGTGACATTGAGCAAAGATCTGCATATAATTTTTACCAGCCAAGCATTGATCCCCTTACTGGTTTATAGATAATAGATACTTTGGTATGTCTCAATTGGTTGAAGGGGCTTACATTTTATATTACCAAAACTTAATGTCATCATTTTATCTCATTGTTACTTGAGGCCCTCTAAGACGGCATCTGCGGGTAGCTTTAAGGCCCTTAAATTACATAGTTGCAAAACAGTTATAGATATATCCCCACATGACCAGCCTAGACCCACTGCAATTTAAAGAATATTTAACTCATGCAATTCTTGTGTCACCATTTCCTTTGTTTGTCAATGCAGTTTATGTCACACAGCTGTAGGACACGCCGTCAGTATATTTTAACTCTTTATTAAAAACAAATATGTAGTTTTAGTATATGACACATTACTTTTTATATTCGATTTATAAAGAATTTTTGAAGGATCTAACCTGAGTTAAAAGGTGTGGAGCTGGTGAAGTGTTGAGCATTAATTAAAATAAATATATTAATCCATAATTCATACCTTATATATCTTTATATTTTTTTCTCAAATTATATAAAGTCTTGCGGGGAAAAAGGTGTCATTTATAAAATTCTGTTTCTGCCCATGCACTAATATAATCCTTTTCATGCCCAGGAACCTACCATATCACTATCTAATGAGGATATATTTTTTTAAATGACCTGTGACGTAGTGTTTCACTTGACAGCTATGTGTTGGTTATGCCACTAAAAATACAGTGTATTTTCTATGATTATCATTGGTGCCAGATACAGCATACCTACATCTATATTTTTAAAAGGCCTGTGAATAGAAAACATTTCATAATTTCATTCCAGAAAACTTTTAACCATCACAGAAGCAGACATGTTTCATTTTAGCTTTATTAGTCTTTATTAAGTTAATGACTTCATAATGGCAGTATAAGCAGCGTACTGCCAAAGTGTTTTGGTGTGTGTGTCACTCTGTGCCTACTGTACATGAAACAAGAAACTTAGTATTAATGTACACAATCAGAGGAACCATGCACAGACCACCTTATGCTGTGCCGTATGGAATGTGTATCAATCAGCACCTGTGCCCCGACACTTGTATATCTTGATATTTTAATTGACCTGAGGCAATTAATGGCATCCTGTGGTTTGATTCATAGCTAGCATAGACTGTAAAGCCAAGTAAATGTGAGCCCAAGGGTCTTTAAATTTATTCTGTTAAGAGTCACTTGAAAGTACCTTCCTTACAAGTCGGGTTCACATTGTGCTCAAAGCAGCAGATTCCTTTGGATTTATACTTCCTTCCAGATGCTTTTAACAAAATTTGTTTGTAAGCATCCACAAATTTGAAGTGGATAAAGGGAACAACTGACAGGTCTGGGTTGCTCTACACAGCCATGGTGAGTGAGCACGTGCTTACTGTTATTCCCCACTAGCCTCGCTTTCGCTAGCTGATTAATTATTCATGAGGAATATTAAGAATCCCCTATGGCTTCACAACCCGCTGAAAAAAAGATCTCGTTTATCTGGTTCGACGGTTGATTGTACATTTGGTTATCAAGTGCTTCGTGTTATGTAGGCTGATGTAGGGGATTCCCTATTGTCACGGAACGTATGTCGACCTACCTAGATATATCTTAACTCCATGGATTTACTACAAGTAATTTCGTGGTTCATTAAGGTTTTTGACCCTACATATTCTGTATGGGAAATGGCTTTTAACGAAAGTGAGCTACATATACCGACAACATAGAATATACAGAAAAATCCCTTTATAATGATACCGTGTATACATATCACTGGCAGGTCAAACTGAAAGGGTAAGTTCAAGTGAAAAGTACTAAAATGTTAATGTCCCATTAAAAAAAAAATATACCTGTTTAACGCAATGGGATAAATAGAGGACTCTGTTTTTGGTCAACTGTTATATGTTTACCCTTCAATCACACATGTGGCGGTTCGCACCATGGCAAAGAGTTTCATACTGGATGCATCATGCGAAGCCCCGAGCTCTCATTGGTCTGAACAATCCTGTTCACTCTGAACATATCCTTTGCGGCTAATATAGGAAATCCCCCTGTATAAACCCAATACCGCTAGGCATTTATTAAAAGAAGGAGTGAGAATACAGTGATGACGTGATTTTCAAATGTTTATAAGTAATCTCTATGGCTGGGAGTTTAATGGCCTGAGCATGTTTGTGCAATCGATGACAGGGAAATTCGGTTTAATAAGTTAAATTCGCTTTGTAGCATTTCTGGAGTGGTCTAAGATAGCTGCAGGGAGTTGAACCTGGACCTGAATAACCTAAGTAGACTTTCGTGTCACAGGAGTTTTTAGTTCAAATGTTTTTTGTTTATAAACACAGAGGGGCCTTACTCTAGTGGGTGTTTCATTCATAATCGCCGTATTTCCCCATAAGAGAACAACATATATTCATATAAGTCAGAATAATTTAATTATAAATAACAATTATCGGATCCGACAGGCCGACAGACTCCAAGTTTATATCAAACTAAGTGATTAATTAAATTAGATACAGCAATTTTAATCATAACTATACAATGACCTGACAGGCAAAAAAGACCCTTTTAAATCAGAGGGGTAAAATTGCGCAAGGTATGTCTAAACTGAACAACCTAATATAACCGATTAATTAAATAAGATACTGTAGTTTTAATAATGACTATATAATGATCAAGTACCACACTAAAATTGTGAATTTTCTAATTGTACAATCATAGCCACCCTACCTTAGTATGGTCACAACGTATGCTTGTGGCTCGGCGGTCGTTTGAAACCGGTGTGTCTCTTTTGAAATACGCGGCACATACTAAATGCTCTATCTGTAGCCCCTCATTAATATGTAAATTCTGACGTGATCCATAATATACTGGAAGGTACGGATTTATCCTAATTAATCGGAGACAACATCTAAACGAGGTGTGGGGCCTTCTAAGTACTTTTTGCACAGCTGACAACGGTTAACAATGTTTACAATGAGTACGTGTAAATAATTCCATCTATACTTGTCACATGCGCTGCAGATAAATTAAATAATTTAAAGACTCGGTTGCAGTTTCCTCTTATGTTTCTGGGAAATGACTTTTGAGGAATATTTATTGTTAATGCGGATGTCAAGGGGGCGGGATTTTCTAATCCAGTGCTAGAAGGTACTGGTGGGATACTCACGTCCTCAATTTTGGCGGGTTTCTAAGGCCGCACAGAGAGCGGACGAGATGAGACGAGACGAGAATCCGGTCCGGTCCGCTCTGTTTGCGGCACTGAGCGGACCGGACTGCTACTTCCTGTACTGGTCCGGACCCAGTCCTGAGCGATCCTGACCGTATCAAAATTTCTTGATAATTTAAGGACTGTCCCTGAGTAGTCCGGTCCGATCCGTTTGAGGCCGCTCTGTTTGGGGGGGGGGGGGTTAAGGACTAGTCATGATCGGGGCCTTTATAATTTACCAAGACAGCAGCTCTATGAATCACATGATATAGGTACAATTTTGAAGAAGGTGAATTAAGAGATACACATAGAGTGTACGACACATGGAGATCGGTGTCCTCTTTAGCTGTACAGGGAAATACTTGCTTAAATAGTTAGAGTTGCCCACCTCATCTCTATCTAAATAGAGGGAAAGGATTTTTGCCATTCAATTAATATAAAAAAAGATATAATTATGTTGACCATAATTTCAATAGTTAATTATGACCAAATCAGTGGTATTGCATATATTTATCTAGTTATTTACAGAAAACTTAATTTAGGTTGTAATACAAAGCAAATACGTTTAAGCACAATACTATCGTTCATATTAGTTCTTAATGTGAAATGACATATATAAAAGATTGTATAAAGTCATGTAGAGGCTCAAATGTATGATGACAGAGGAAGAAACAATATATAAGATTATAGATTTCCTACGCTCCCGAGGCAGCGAAAATCTTGCGCTTCTAAAGAAGCAACTGATTCTCCCGCTGCCTGCTTTAACCGTTTATTATGCACTTAAACACCAGGTGGTGCACATGGCCCTGTCTGCTGAAAACCTGCTGATGTGACCAGCAGCCAACCAAATGCAAGTCAACAAACACTCGACAGGCATCAGGCTCCGCCAAGAAACCGCGTGAGGGGCAATTCTCTCTGAGCCTGTGGCCTGTTCAAACGGTCGCCGGGGCGATGAGCTGTCACTGAAAACGAAATGAACAACATTGGCTTCGTGTATTCCTCACTTGGCTAGTAAACCGTTTTGTCTTCCAGCACAGGGTCTCATCTGATTGGGCATAAATACAGTGCTCTCCTCTGGTGTAGAGATTCAGGATACAAGATCATAACAAACAGCGCTTACGATTTAGGTGGTTGGCCTATAGGTAAAGCGCTGTGTAAAGAGCGTATAGATTTCAAGGTTTATTTATAAATGAAAGTTTTATCTCAGATAGTGATGCCAGAATCTTTGTATATGTATGTATATGTATATGTATATGTATATATGTAATTATATATAAATATATATTTATATAGCGTAGGTAAAGATTAAGAGTGACGCCTTTTAGATAGACATTAGATAGAATTTTAGATATTAACACATTATTCTTTTATGATATTTACCATTAAACAAATCACAATTTCAATTAAAAAAAAGCAAAATTGGACTAAAAACGCGTGTACATACCATTGGCAGACCATATGATAGGACACCATGCTCGAATGAAATTTTAGAATAATGTAAATATATACCCACAATGAATGCATGCATTAAAAATTTTAAAATGATTTATCGGCCATGGCGTTCAATATTTACGTAGAAATGTGTCGGCTTCTTTAGTCTTCTTCGGGCTTTGACATCTTGTTTGTGGGCATGAGTAATTGAGAGGAATTGAGTAATTGAGGTGAATTTGATACCGAGATGCTTATAAGCCCCATAGCTCAGAGATATGGGTAACAGAAACCTTATTTCAGGTTTCCATGGATATTTTTTACGGGCCTCCTCGTAGATTCTGGGTCCGGTGGTTATAAATTGTGTCCTGTTAATTGGTGACTGCATCATGAAGGTTTCAAAATTGAGAAGAAAAAGATGGCTTAAAATTAAAAAAATATCCAGGTGGCGCCGACAGTCTGCAGAAACTGATAAATAACTCAATGATGAATATACATACAAAGAATCATGGTGATTAGATGTTCAGATACTTTAGTTTTTGTATGAAATTTTAAATTATTCGGGGGGGGGGGGGGGGGGGTTCTGAGCCCCACAGCTGGGAGAATATGGGTAACAGAGACCTAATTAAAGATTTCCATGGAGATTTTTCATGGACCTCCCTGGATGTCAAGTTAGACAATTTCAGGTTCAAGGTCACAATTTGTGCCTAGTTAACAGACCGCATCTTTAAAAGGTAAAAAAAAAAAAAAAACGGAGAGAAAATGCGTAATAATTAAAAAAAAAACAGTCTACAAAAACTGATGAAACACTCCATGATGATTAGGCATGCATGCAAAAAATCATATCGATCATTGCATTGGTTGTTCAGCTTTTGTATCAAATGTTTAGTTATTCTAGGGGGGTACTTCTGAGCCCCATAGCTCGAAGAATATTGGAAACAGAGACCTAATTTCAGGTTTTCAAGGAGACTTTGCATGGGCATCCCTGAATTTCAGGTTTCAAGATTCTAGGTTCAGTCATTACGATTTGTTCTCTATTTTCAGTTAACCACATCTTTAAAGGTCTCAAAAACAGAGAAATAAAAAATCGAAAAAATACAGGTGGCGCCACCAGTCTACAGAAACTGATGAAACATTTCATGACCAGTATCCATGCAAAGAATCATGGTATTCAATGCATTAATTGTTCAGATACTTGAGCTTTTGTATGAAATTTTCCATAATACTTCGAAACCCCATAGCTCAGTGGTTATGGGTAACAGAGAACTAACTTTAGGTTTCCCAGGTGACTTTTTATATGCTTCTCTGCATGTCAAGATGGAAGATTCTAGGTCAAGTCATTACAATTTGTGCACTGTTAACAGATGATCGCATCTTTAAAGGTCTCAAAAATAGAGAAAAAAATCGTAAAAAATGAAAAATACAGGTGACGCTAGCAGTCTGCAGAAAACAATGAAACACTCCTCGATCAATATCCATGCAAAGAATCATGGTGATCTAATGCTTTGATCACCATGATTCTGCATGGATATTGATCGAGGAGTGTTTCATTATTCTTGGGGAGGGGGTACTTCGAAAAAATTTAAGGTATTGACTTAACATTTATGCTAATAACTTGTTCCATGTTTGAAATTTGAAGAGAAAGATATTTTTATTATATGTGCTCAAAAAGTTGAATAATGTTTTTCCAAAGCAAAACATGTTATGTTTCTCTCTGATCATATATTTCTGTATTTTTTGTAGAAGGACCACTATCTTTTATTTTACTTCACATTTGGAAGAGTAAGGTCGTCCATTCAGTCCAGTTACGGTCATTCGAAAACATCAGATCAACACTTTATGGCTGGGTATGCTATGAATAACAAAATGTGTCTTAGGCTGACATCAAATTTATTACTTAATACTGAAACAAGAAATTGTTCCAATAGTTTGACATGTACAGAAAGTAATTGATTTTTAGTTGCGAAAGAATTTGATACCCTGAATTACATTCGGGAAAAGGGCACTGGTCTAACCAATTTAAGAATGTACAGTGCCTTTATATTTAATCTACAGAATCGTCATATATCTATAAGATGGGTATCACTTAATCTAATTATGACTGATGCTGAGCAAGGAATTCGTAAATAAATTACCTCCACCAATCGGAGTTTATGTTTTTGGTGGCGTTGGTTTGTCTGTTTGTCTGACTGTTAGCAACATTACCCAGTTATTAACGGATTTTGATGAAATTTTTAGGATAGCTCGGCAGCAATAAAAAAATGTATTTAATTTTTGGGTGATTTGGATCATCCATCTGAATCCAGAATTGTTTTAAAGAAATATCCTAAATTTCTGACAATGCTAGATAGGCGTTATGGGCTACCTTAGCGGAGGTCTGCGCTCTCTGAGTGCAAATTTCTAGTTTGATTGTTAAAAGTTTGTCTTTTTCCTTGTCTTTTGGCAGTATAGCTCACACTGTGATTTACAGAATTTGATGAAATGTTCTGGATAGCTTGACAATGATACTAGAAACAATTTATTATATTTTTAGGGCGATCGCCTGTCTCGCCTGTTTAATGCTAAATCGCCATTAAAAAAGACGGGGGGGGGGGCAAAAATCGCTCGCCTACATATGCTTCTGACAGGTTATTACCGAAAAAAACTGAAGTTCGGTTTCCCGCATTCCAGCTGAATGGGAACGGTGTATCCAAATCATTTTAATTACAATATTATATACAATATTTTTACGGTCATGACTATTTAACTATCTCATGTCTTTCGGTACCCTAAATGTAAACGTTTATATTACAAACTCTTTGGTAATGGCTGATTCACTTGACACTACTGTCACAAGGAATATACTAGGCGCAAGTGCTGAATACGTTATCTGCAACTGCTTATGAATATTTAAATTTTCTGACGTCACGGGAATCACTTGCTGAGGCGCGATTTCGAAGTCCTAACTATAGGAACATGATGCAGGTATTTTCCGGAAGTATTTTATGTCTCGCCTTGGCGTCTGTCGGGACTGTTCTAGGATATGTAAGTCATAACAGTGATTTAGCGCAAATCTGACACCTGTTCAGGTAATTCTTTTCCAAATTTTATTCTTACAGGGTTTCATATGCTTTCTTTCCTGAGATTATTCCGATTGCGTTATTTTCCATTTTGGTTTATGAAGAATTGAGGACATGAATGCATAGACTGTATAAAGGCTCTGTCAAATTTCTTAAAACTTTGTTATTATAACAGGATTGTTACCATGGTGATTTTGGGATCTGTAATGCTGAATACGTTCTAGTCATTAAGGATAAAGCTGACGAGTATAGGTTATAATTAAAGGCTTAACACAGTCTACATGATGTATGTAACCATTCGCTGTTAGAGCTGTACATATATACTTTATCAGTGTCACCATTATTAGAATATCTACCGACAAGTTAAAGTTTGTAATTTCATAGAATCCAACAAGCCGGCTATTAGGACATTTTGGGGACGAACACTGGTATAGGACTCCTCGCCAGGTAAAGGTACACGTGTTTGTGTGTCTGACCTATATACATTGCACGTTCGGTTTCCCCAAATGTTACTTCTGGGAAACGTGAATGCAGTACACGTATTGTTGGAAATATCTTGCACCATAGATTTATCTTAATACATGTAAATACAAAAGCAATTTGCAAGCAAATTTTTCTGTAAGGTAGACAGGGTGAATTGGGAGGGGGGGGGGTGGTATGTTTTTTAGCTTGTTCATATGGGATTGAGATTATTGATAAGAATGCTTGGACAAAATGGTTCATTATATAGTCTCCACTGGTGTTTTCATGTTGAAACCTATATGTAAACTAGGACCTTTATTTTACTCCACAAGCATTTATCATTCACGCTTAAGTCCGCAAAATAGTCATGCTTTCATTTTAGAATGATGCCTTAATCTGTTACTTAATTTATATTAAAAGGTATGAAATGTACTAATCAATCCCAATAATTTAGGATGGTGTTTGGACTCGTATTGATCAATATATCATACTGATTCCTTTGAAATTCTACAAAATTGTCAAGAATATGGATTAATTAATATTTCCTCTTTCATAACTGCATTTTTAAGGGATCATAGGCTACTGGTCCTACAGGTTATTATCACTTTTGTTTGCACGTATTTTTTGTATATTTGAGGGTTCGATAAACTTCTTTTTAGTTTGGTAAGAAACATTCTGCAGGGCAATTACGTCATTAATATATGTATTCTTGATCATTTGTATCAGAAAAAACTATCCTGAAATAATCCAGTTTTAAATGTTAATTAAGTTCAGAACATTATCACCAGATAAATGTCTTTGAGCATCCGTGTACGAAGTAAACAATCTGTCAGTATCAATGTGTGAGGGATACTCCTGGTATACTACATTCAGTCAATGTAACACAATGGAAAGTGAAACTTTCTGTCTCTCTCTCTCTCTTTTTCTCTCTCTCGCTCTCTCTCTCAAAGCACAAAATATTAACTTTATTTATGTTCATATACAAATGCACTGTAAAGTTCTCATGTGTTCATAACGGTTCGGTAAATATAACCGTTGGCAATAAAATTTGCTGTGGGGAAAGGTTTGATCTGTTTCGTATTCTACAAATGTCAGATTGAAAAACTGGGAGATAAGTAAGCTTTCCCAAACTTTATTAATATAGTTAAACGGTGATATATAGATGCGTGTTAGCAGACTACCTTATTTTTTGTAAGTTTATATAGCTGTAGAGAAAGATGAAAAGAACAGTCATATAAATTTATATTGGAATATATATATATATATATATATATATATATATATATTATTGGTGAACCTATTAATCGATTAAATCGATGATTGGACGTTTTCTTTCAAATCGATTGCATTTTAGCATTATCGATTAAAACGATGCAAACGCAAAGAATCTAATCCTGTCAGAGTAACGAACAGCATCAAAATGAAACCTTGCGCAGCCAACAAACGTCGGACGGCAAGTCGACCTTGGATGCGGATGTGATGATGGTATCATAGTGAATACCGATGTACATGTCATTCTATTTACTGGTGTCAATATTTTAAGTAATAGTATACTGCAGATTTAAAGGTAATAAATTAAGTACATAAGAGAATCGATTGATTATCGACCATCGGTCGCTTTTATTTTTCAATCATCGATTATGATTTTAAAACCTACCACTAATATATATGGCTCAGCATGTTGTGGTTTTCTATATTTTTAATCTCTCGTGGGAAAATTTTGAAGGCTTGATGAAAATCTTTTAAAATGCACTCGTGTATAGAAAAGTCCGGGAATTCTAAAGCTTAAATATTCACGCCAGCGGATCCCCGCCGATCCTTTATGGAGACTGGATTAGCACTACAGATACAGCCCTAGCCTACAAATGTTACCAGTTGACTCTCATTTATGGTAACTGAATCTCTATGGCTGGGAGTTTAATGGCCTGAGCATGTTTGTGCAATTGATGACAGGAAAATTCGGTTTAATAAGTTACATTCGCTTTCTAGCATTTCTGGAGTGGTCAGACTTTCGTGTCACAGGAGTTTTTATTTAAAATGTTTATTGTTTATAAACGCAGAGGGGCCTTACTCTAGTGGGTGTTTCTTTCATAATCGCCGTATTTCCCCAAAAGAGAACAATATATATTCATATAAGTCAGTATAATTTATTTATAAATAACAATTATCGGATCTGACAGGCCGACAGACTCCAAGTTTATATAAAACTAAGTGATTATTTAAATAAGATGCAGCAATTTCAATCATGACTTTTTAATGACCTGACCGGCCAAAAGAGCCTTTTAAATAAGAGGGGTAAAGTTGCGTAAGGTATGTCTAAACTTAACAACCTAATATAACTGTTTAATTAAAAAGATACTGTAGTTTTAATCATGACTATATAATGATTAAATACCACACGTTAAACTGAATTGTGAATGTTCTATTGTACAATCATAGCCACCCTACCTTAGTATGGTCACAACGTATGCTTGTGGCTCGGCGGTCGTTTGAAACCGGTGTGTCTCTATTGAAATACGCGGCACATACTAAATGCTATATCTGTAGCCCCTCATGAATATGTAAATTCTGACGTCATCCATAATATACTGGAAGGTATGGATTTATCCTAATTAATCAGAGATAACATCTAAACGAGGTGTGGGGCCTTCCAAGTGACACTTTTTGCACAGCTGACAACGGTTAACAATGTTGACAATGAGTAAGTGTAAATAATTGCATGTATACTTGTCACATGCGCTGCAGATTAATTAAATAAAGACTCAGTTGCAGTTTCCTCTTATGTTTCTGGGAAATGCCTTTTGAGGAATATTTATTGTTAATGTAGATGCCGCGGGGGCGGGATTTTCTAATCCAATGCAAGGTACTGGTGGGATACTCACGTCATCAATTTTGGCGGGTTGTCTGTGTGGTTTCTAAGGCCGCACACAGAGCGGAGTAGATAAGACGAGACGAGATCGGACCGGACTTGAACCCGGTCCTGTCCGCTCTGTTTGCGGCTTTGAGCTGGACCTGACTGCTAGTCCCGGTACTCAGGCCGGACCCAGCCCTAAGCGATCCTGGCCATATCAATTTTTTTGGGATAATTTCAGGACTGGACCTGAGTTGTCCGGTCCGGTCCGTTTGAGTCAGCTCTGTTTGAGGGGGTTTTAGGACTAGCCACGATCGGGCCTTTATAATTTATAGCTTTATAATTGTTAAGACAGCAGCTCTATGAATCACATGATATACGTACAATTTTGAAGGAGGTGAATTAAGAGATGGAAATAAAGTGGGTGACACATCGGTGTCCTCTTTAGCTGTACAGGGAAATACTTGCTTAAATAGTCAGTGATGCCCACCTCATCTCTATCTAAATACATAGAAAGGATTTTGTCTTTCAATTAAATATAAAATAAAGAAAGATTTAATTATGTTGACCATCATTTCGATAGTTAAAAATGACCAAACCAGTGGTTTTGAATATAAATATATTCAGTGGCGTAACCAGTGGGGTGGCTGAAAATAAAAGCGAATGAGAAAAATCAACTTAAAGTTCAGTAGAATAATTCTATTACGGAACATCAAATTCAACAGGGTCTCGTTTTGCCTTGTATTTATATTAACATGCTTTAATTTGTTTATTACTTTTAAAAGTTTACGTTTGTTTGTATTTGTTTTATAACTGGTTAAGCTTATTTTAATATATAATACAAGTAATGTTTCTAGTTGGGCCATTGCATTTACTAATTATCATAAATGTTCATGATATTATAACAAGAGACATTTTAAAGGACGTATAGGATAGGGTGCTGGAAGCGACCCCAATCCCATCCTTTTTTCTCAGAGGATTCAAAATGTGCTGATATCTTGACGTTATTTTCTGTACCAATCTAAAAACGTCCTCTCGTACATAGGAGAACTTCGGGAGTGATTGTTTTCGGTTCATGTGCATGTATATATCGTGCACGTGTTCTTTTATCCGATCAATAAGCAGTTGTCATAAGCTAACACGTGCATGTTTTACAGATATATATTAAACCGGTTAAGTCGGCATTTGTAATCCAAAATGGAAAACTGCGTATAACCACTGCGTAAACAGTGTATGGCATGATAATCAGATATTTATAAGTAATCTCTTTGGCTGGCAGTGTTACGTTCTAATCAGTTTGTGCCATCACTGACAAGATGATGTGTTTAATTTTATTTTTGCGTGGTCTGGGTATTCCGTGTGTCAGATTGTTTTTTTAGCTTTGCCAACTGAAAGTTAGCTACAGTAAAGCAGGGATGTAGCTTTGTTCATTGTCTGTCTCTCTCTCTCTCTCTGTCGTACAGTCTAATTCCGTCCATTAACATGACACAGATTTTCCGTAATACCTAGTTTTCTAGCAGAATAGAAAACAGCTTCAGTACCTCAGAAATGTAGGCTCTCGTTTGTATAGATTCGTATATATGATTTCTCTCTTTTAAGGCATTTTACTTTTATTTTCAAGATGAAAATTAAAGCCTTTTGCCCATCCTTTGTAATTATCACATGACTTAAAATCATCTGAGCTATAGTGATCACTCTTTGTCCGTCGTCCGTTATCAGGCCACAAAATGTAAATTGGACCCAGTATCTTCAAACTTAATATCCTGGTAGGTGCATGAAAAATCTAATTAAAACCGGAAATTAGGTGTCCGTTTCCCATATCCTCCGAGCTATGGGGCTCATATGTACCCCCTAGAATAATTGAAAATAAGATACGAAAGCTCCAGTATCTGAATACTCAATACATAGATCGCCATGATTCTTTGCATGCATATTGATCATGCAGTGTTTGATCAGTTCCTAGAGACTGGTGGCGCCAACTGTATTTTTCGAATTTTTACGCATTTTTTTCTGTTTTCGAGATCTCCAAAAAAGCGGCCGTCCACTAACAGTGCACAAATCGTCACTGTTAGACCTAGAATCTTCTAAGTTAATATCCAGGGAGGTCAATGAAAAATCATCTGGAAACCTGAAATGAGGTCTCTGTTACCCATATACTCAGAGCTATATGAGGATCGTAACTTTCCCACAGAATAATTGAAAAATTGATACATAAGCTCCAGTATCTAAATAACTAATGCATTGATTACCATGATTTTTTGCTTGCATACAATTCATGGAGTGTTTCATCAAATCCTTCAGACTATGGGGCAACCTCTTTTTCGATTTTTTACGAATATTTCTCTATTTTTGAGACCTTCAGATGAAGTGGTCGTCCGTAAACTGGCATCTTATAGTAATCATTGGACCTTCGAATCCAGAAATTAGGTCTCTGTTATTCATATTCCCCCAGCTATGGAGCATCACCCACAGAATAATTTTAAAAAATTGTTACAAAAGCTCCAGTATCTGAATAACTAATAAGGCATCTTGATCATGCAGTGTTTCATCAGTTTCTGCAGCATAGTGGTGCCACTTGTATTTTTTTTCTCATTTTATCTCAATATTTTAGACCAAAGGAAGAAGTTTGGCTATTAATAGACACAAACTCTAACCGTTAGACCTATTATCTTATATATCCAGGGAGGTCTTAGGCAAATCTCATTGGAAACCTGAATTATATTTTGCAAGATATGTGAAAGAACATGATTTGAGCACCTTACAGGACAGCTTTGCTTAATTGTTACAGTTGGGCCTAGAAACATCTAATTTGATTAAGATCCAGGGAGGTTCCTATAAAAAATCCTTGGAAACCTGAAATAATGTCACTGTGAGCTATATACTGCAAGTTGTGTGAAAGAACATCATGATTTTGACACTATTTGTCAGAAGGGCACAAATGGTAGCATCTGGATGTGGAATAAGGTCACTGCAACATATATCTAAGGTCTATTTGTAAAATGCATGGATTTGAGCACTCTGGGAGTCATGTATCCCATTGATCAAGATTCAGCTGAGCGTCTTCGCCCATTGGCCACTTGTTATATATTAGTATTGGCAAAGCTAAGAAAAATGATCCTCATATTTGGTGATAATCAAGTACTAAATATATGAATCCCAAACCAATACTTTGACATGACTGCCATGGAAAAACCAGTATAGACTTTTGAGATACTGTGTTGCATGTGAAATATTTACATATAGAGGCAGGTTGACAGAGAGGACTGATAACTCTATTTAAATTTCTGATGAGGCAGGGACACTGCACACCACCGTACTGGGTTGACATGGTGTCTGAAAACTTAATAAAAGTAATATAATGATAAAAAGTTAAAGCTACTGTTTTTTACCAAATCCTTTCAAATGTTAGATTTCAAAAGATTTCATCATGATGTGTATTTGCCGTGAAAATTAATTGATCGTTTCTTACAGGGGAAAAATGTGCCATGGTCAAAGTTTGGCAAAATTTAAGGTATTGATTTTACATTTATGCCTTTAACTTGTTACTTGGTTGAAATTTGAAGAGAAAGATATTTTTATTACATATCTTCAGAAAGTTGAATAAATGTTTTTCCAAAGCAAAACATGTTATGTTTCTCTCTGATCATTTATTCCTTTATTATTTGTAGAAGGACCGCTACCTTTTGTATTACTTCACATTTGGAAGAGTACGGTCGTCCATTCAGTCCAGTTACTGTCATTCGGAAACAGAAGATCAATACTATATGGCCTGGTATGCTATGAATAACTAAATGTGTCTTAGGCTGACATCAAATTTATTAACTTAATAAATTTAATTCCAGAAATTTGTAAAATATTTGGAATGTCAAGAGAGTAACTATTTTTTAGTTACGAAAGAATTTGATACCCTTAATTACATTTGAAAAGACGGCACTGGATTGTACAGGGCCTAAATATATTATCTACGAAATCGTAAAATATTTATTAAATTGGTATCACTTAATTGGATTAAGACCGAAGCTGAGCAAGGTAATCTTAAATTAATTACCTTGGCCAAGCGGGGTTTATGATTTTGTCGGTGTTGGTTTGTCTGTTTGACTGATTGTTAGCAACATTTCTAAAATAATTATCACCGTATCTTGATCACATTTCCAGGAAAGCTCGGCAATGATACAAGAAACAATTGATTAAATTTGGGGGGTGATCCGGGTCACCATCTGAATCAAGAATTTTTAAAAGAAAATCCCTGCATTTTTTTCAATGCCACATAGATATAATGAGCTACCTTGGCGGATGTCTGTGCTTTTTGAGTGCAGACTTCTAGTTTATTTGTTAAAAGTTTGTCTGTATGTTTGTGGCGGAGGTCTGCGCTCTCTGAGTGCAAATTTCTTGTTCGTTTGTTAAAGGTTTGTCTGTTTCTTTGTCTATCAGCATTTTAACTCGAAAAGTGATTAATGGATTTTGATGAAATTTTCAGGATAACTCGCCAATGATACAAGAAACAATTAATTTAATTGTGGGGGTGATCCCGGTCACCATCTGGATCCAGATTCGAGAAAAATGCTGAATTTCTGACAATGCCATACTGAAGTAATGAGCTGCCTTGGCAGAGGTCTTCGCTCTCTTAAGCCGGGTGCTCACTACCCGATTTTATCAAGCGACATTGTCGGGTGATTTTTTGGGCAGATTTTCTCAAAATCGGCTGAAAATCGGCTTGGTTTAGTTGGCCGATTTTCGGTGTCACATTTACCGACGCGCTTGTTCCCACCTCCCGATTATCGGCGAAAGAGTCTGTCTCATTATAGTCTGTATCACTCAAAAGTTTTCGGCTATTCATTCATATCTTCTCTCTTTTCCTCTTACTTTGGGCTTATTATTTTATTTATACACTTTCTTCTCTGGCACCTTTGTTTTTGCTTACTTTAAGGAGAACCTGTGATAGGACAAAACACTGTGATGGGACAAAAAAAATATATTAAGGAAAGAAATTTATAATGATGGTTAGAGATTACAAGCAGATATAGGCCTACAGTTGATTATTGCCATCCCTGAGATGTAAATATTGAATTGTGTTATTTTTTCCCCAGGAAACTCTTACATCAGCTTGAGTTAATTGTATCCGCCAAAACGAAGTTTTGCGGATACTATGTTTTTTACCGGGTTCCGCCACCGCCGCCGCCGCGTTCGTTTCCGGAGAACTCCTCTGAGACTACTGGACGGATTTTTCCGAAACTTACAAAAATTATCGGGTCACATGTGAACTGGTGCCTAACCAAGTGACCTTGACCTCTGACCTTTCCTCTCTGCCCAGCGTCCGTTTGTGCGTCTGTTTTCACACATAAACCCACATATCTCGGGAACCGTTTGACCGATCAGGAAAATTTTTTTTACACATTTGTAGCCCTGGGATAGCTTTATAACATACACAAAAAAGGTGGCGCCACCTGCAACCATGTTTGCACAGTGTCTATCTGTTCATCTGCCTTTGGTTAAAATCACTCATATCTCTGCAGTGGTTTGACTAATTCACCTAAAATTAGGCATGCGTATACATCCTAGATAGCTTTCTTGATTTTATGATAGGGGCGCCACCTTCATTCACGTTCACGCTGTAGACATCCATGCTTATATCTCCGGACTCGTTCAACCAATCAGGAAAAAAAATTACACAAATGTAGCCCTTGGATAGCTTTATAACATACACAAAAATGGTGGCGCCACCTGCAGCCATTTTTGCACAGCGTCCATCTGTTTGTCTGCCTTGGGTTAGAATCACTCATATCTCTGCAGTGGTTTGACCAAATTACCTGAAAATCGGCATGCGTATACATCCTGGATAGCTTTCTTGCTTTTATGACAGGTGGCGCCACCTACATTCACGTTCACGCTGCAGACATTAATGCTTATATCTCCGGACTCGTTTGACCAATCAGGAAAACAAATTACACAAATGTAGCCCTTGGATAGCTTTATAACATACACAAAAATGGTGGCGCCACCTGCAGCCATTTTTGCACAGCGTCCATCTGTTTGTCTGCTGTGGGATAAAATCACTCATATCTCTGCAGTGGTTTGACTTTTCCACATGAAATTTTGCATGTGTATACATCTTGGATAGTTTCCGTTCAAATAACAGGTAGCGCCACCTACAATCATGTTTATGTGGCAGAGATCCATTCTAATATGTAACACATGTAACTCTATTTCCCCTTGCCACTAAATCAATGCCTCACTTCACCCGTCCTTCTCTGATTTTGGCGGATACACGTAGTCGCTTGTCGACTACCCGTATTCTAGTTTTTCAGAGTAGCTCGTCACACTATTGGAAGGATTGCTAAACAGCCCAGCAATAAATAGGCGTTTGCAAACATACACCTTGTTCGTTCAGTCTAATGTTTACAGAAATGTTCGCACATTGTAATTATATGAATGGATACTCCTTTATAATTATTAATAAATTGCAGGTCGTCTTATAGAAATACATGAAATTTGAATCTTTACCAAAATCTGTCTTTATTTCTTTTTAAAATACAGAAATATGTCATTATACAATATATACTTATGACTAATAGTGACAACGTACAGAACGTGAACTCTGACATAAAAATAAACAAAATCGGCCGACTTTGTCGCAAACATTGGCTCACTACACGATTTCGGTAATCGCCCGACAAAATCGGCCGATTTTCTTTGACAGTGCCAGACTCTTGGCGACGCCGATTTTTCACGCCGACGCCGACAAAATCGCGTCGCTTGGGGTGTCACACTACACGACAATGTACCCCCGTCGGTACATAGTCGGCCGATCCTATGAATGGGCCGATAAAATCGGTAAGTGAGCCGCCGGCTTTAGTGAGCCGCCGGCTTTAGTGCCCATATTCTTGATATTGATTAATATACTTTAACTTTCAAGGTATACTGAAATAAAAAGATGGAATCAGTTTAATTATACGGATTCTTATTTATAAGACGTATCAGAGATCTAAGTTTGAAAGCCTTGCCTGTTGAATGCTAAATCATCATTAACGGGACGGGAGCTGAGCTGGGGGGGGGGGTATGATAAGCTCGCCTACATATGATTGTGACAGATTATTACAGAAAGGACTAAAGTTTGGTTTTCCATCCTGGCATTCCAGCTGATTGGGACGGTATATCCAAATCATTCCATTTATAAACAAAGTTTTAGTCACGACTCGATTACTATCAATTGTCCTACCCTAAATGTAAATTTTTATATTAGGGACTCCTTTGTTATAGTCATTCACCTGTCACTATGGTATATCGCAAAAGACGCTTAGCGTACGTACTAAATATGTTATCTGCAACTGCTCATGAATAGTAAAGTTTTCTGACGTCACGCGAACCACCTGTTGAGGCGTGAGTACTCGGTTTCATCTTTACATAAAGATAAGAACATAATACAGGTACTCTCTCGAAAAACTTTTTTTTTGGTCTCGCCGGGGCGTCTAACGGGACTGTTAAAGGATATCTAGATTACAACAGTGATTTAGCTGACACCTGTTCAGGTAATTCTTTTCCATCTTTTATTCTTACAAGGTTTCAAATGCTTTCTTTCCTGAGATTAGTCCGTTTGCGTTATTTTTCAAAGCTGGTTTATGATGAATAAAGAACATGAATGCATATACTCTATTTAAGCTCTGTCAAATTTCTTAGAACTTTACAATTATAACTATATAAATACCATAGTGATTTTGCGACCTGCTACGGTGAATACGTTCTGGTCATTTAGGCTACGGCTGACGGTATGGATCATATATAACCAAGGGCATTAATGCAGTGGACATGATGCATGTAACCATTGGCTGTTACAGCTGTGCATATGCTTTATCAGCCCCAATCTAAACTGGTAAGTTTAAGTTTGTAGTATACAGAGTCAAACAAGCCGGATATTAGGACATTTTGGGGACAAACACTGGTATCAAACATCCCCGCCAGGTAATGGTACACGTGATTGTGTGTCTGACCTACATATATCGCTCGATTAGTTTCCCCAAATCAAACTTCTGGGAAACATGAATGCAGTAAACACATGCTGTTGGGCTAAATGTAAACCTAAATGTTAACTGGGACTTAATCTTTACTATTCGAGCAATGATCATCCGCGCATAAAGATTGCATTCCATACATTCGTATGCTGTACGTCTACTCTGAGATATAAAATTGGTGTTTCCAGAGGAAAATCCTTTATAGTGGAAAATGAAACTTTCTCTCTCTCTCTCTCTCTCTCTCTCTCTCTCGTTTACTCTCATATATGATAACTGAATCATGCCGCTTTTCTACTCTTTCATGCTCTGTGTTGGATAAATGAACATATTTCAAAACCTTTTAAGTCAAGGATTGTCATCATAAAGTTACGTTTTGGCTCGCTCATGTATGTCAAGAAAATAAAAACACGAAATAAAGCGTTATTTGAGAAAAGCATCATTTATTCAGAGGAGGGTCGTGAAGTTTAGTTCTCAGAAATATCCAAGGGGTCTGTCTGCACATTGCATCAACTAACATTTAAAATGATAATCAATTTTACGTATATTTTTTAAGGTTAAATTGCTATTTTTCATCTATTTACGGAGTTGTTGATATGTTTTCTAAAATACATTGGTGTTATATTTTCCCTATCTTTCATGGGATATCTTTTATAGGTGAACAAATAAACAATAACATTTTTGGCACTTTTAAATCTTCAATGCTCTATAAAATCATAATTTACAGAGTTAAAGTCACAGTTAAAAAATTCTGGGGATTCATATCTATATTTTAATATGATCACATATTTTTATTAATATTAATAAATCGATCAGTACTAAAGAATCAAAACTGTCCATATGCGAAAATTTAGTACGAATTCTCACCTTTCAGAACATGTACATGTCAAGGGGTGACAGACCAGTAGTGTGTACAAAATTAAGGAAAACTTAACCAATGTATACATGTTTTTTTGACAGTTCTGAGTTCTAATCACAAGAGCTGACATATCTTAGTTTCATAGCCATTGAAAACATTGAAAGATCCTTGTTCATTCATAATTCAGATTGTTGTATGAAAGTTGCAGTGATTTTTTTTTCAATGTTAAGAATATTATTTTGAATATAATTCATTCTGTTGCATTAACCAGACATTCTTTAATACCAATTTCCCGAACAACGAAAATTTCTACTGGATTAATTAAATTATAGATATATTAATCCTAGATATATTACAGAATTATCTGCACTCAGGAAAATTGTCCGGAACCATTTATTCTTTCTGGTTTCTTTCAGTCGATGAGGATTTCAAACCAGCAAGCGTGAATCCGAGAAACCCATGTCTCAATGAGGCCTTCTGAAATAGAAAAGATTGACAGTAAAACTCAGATTTTCCACATTTTTTTAGAAATCTGAACAAATTATATAAGGACACACACACATATACATGTATATATATATATTGTTTAATTCCTAATTCAGTCTTATATACTGTCTATACTGAAAATATTTTAAAATACACATATTTCCTGAAATCAAGGGGTAATACCTACTCAGATTTACTGAAGGGTCCAGTTGGAACAGTTCAAACATTTACTGGTGACGTCATTATCATTAAATACAGCGTGGTTTCGAAGTTAGTGAATGGAGTGGACAGGTATATATCAGATATATATACCCCATGATACCTTTATAGCCATGATTCAATCCATTGGGGTTCAAGGATATATCAATATATAATAATGAATATAGACTGGTTTCCAAGATTCATATGGTGAGCTCATGTTAAATGAAAAGCTGTATCCAGGATCAGATACCGTGAATGTGTAAAACCCAATATAAATATCGGAATGGACACAAAGTTAATCTGAACTAATTTAGAAGTGTAAATGATATTATTTGCTTCCTAAGAAAGTTATTTCAATTCAGATTATTATATTACTTTATTATATTCCTTATTTCTTTTGTCATATTCTATCTTGTATTATGGTATTCAAGTACATATGAAAAATAATATATGATGAGGTTTTTTTTTTTTTATTAATTTTTTTGGTGGAGGTAACCGCCTCCTTTTTTTATGCTTGCTTAACTAAGTCTATATACAACCGCAGAATTTCCATTCCGGTTTCGGACTCCGTGACAGGGGCTTGCACACAGTGCTCTGGCGTCAACCAGGCTTGGTGATTCACTCCTGCGGGTCCTGGGTGTGTCTCATCCCCATTGCTGGGTCGTAACACCGAGGAACCCCCGAAAGGCGCACTCGTTTGTGAGTGAAACCCGACTGAATATATGATGAGGTTAACATGAAACTTTGCAAATATCCTGATAAATATTAGAAATTATAAGAGTAGAGTGAGACATCTAATGCATTTTTTTAACAAAAAGGCAAAATTTCTTGTCAGCTTAGATAAAATAGTTAACATGCAGATTTACTTTAATTGTTTTGTGTCAGAAATAAAAAAAAAACACATTTATGGTGTGGGCACGGTCGACAAAATAGTGACATGTATAGTGGCCTTCATCAGGAGGGTATGCGTTCATCCCCGTTCGTGTTTGTGTTAGTTACATCATAACTCACACAATCTTGAAGGCTTTTGGACTTTTTGTGAATAGACCAAAGTAAAATCTATTAGATTTTGGCGTGGATCTGTCATATGACCCGGATTTAGAAACGTCATAAAGGAATATTCACGAATGTACAGAAACTTATGAACAAACCCTTCCACCAGAGGAAATTTCTGCAAAATTCGGGTGACTTGTGACTATCTTGAGCGAAAAGATGTTGCATGTTTTTTTAAACATTGCCGCGACACAATATTGAGACCCTGCGGCTCACGCGAGGAAATTGAGACATTTTTGAAACTCCCTCGTGAATGCAGTTTTCGCCCAAAGTCGCCTCCGAGTGAGAAACGGATGATTATGAGGACCCAATATATCGTCCAAACTTTTTATATATACATGAATCATTTACCTGGATTAGTTTTGGTTGTCCCGGTTAACAGCTTTGTCCACCACACCCGTAACCTTGTGGGTCCTTGCCCCCTGGGGGTTGGTGTACCAGTCAGATTGTGCCCCGTCAACTTTCTTCATCCCGAGCTGGTGTTGAACTGCTCCCTGTGCGGCCCGCTCACCACTCCCTTTATCACTTGTATCAACTCGGTGGATTATCTCAGCACCAGGGTGGTTCGCCCTTACTTCGTGGAGTCTTCTACCGGGATCTGTCGAAGCGCCCACTTTGAACTGGTCGCCATCTTTCATTACGTACACCTTGCCCGGACCACCGGATCCCTGTTGGTCGGCCATTTTACGAGAGTAGCTTGGAGTTCGTTATTGGTGCCCAACGTTTCAGATACCGAATGACTGGTGACGTCTTGTACGACGCCTATTTAACCGGCTTGTGTTTCAGGGACCTTAAGACTGCTGAACGTAACACACGGAATTTTATAGCTGATATCACAACGAAGGTAGTTTTGGTTTCGTTATCGGACTTTGTACCTGTAATTGGTATACCAAAATAAAACCGAAACGACTGTTTATTTGATATGAACGAGGGTAACAACTCTTGAGGCAGCCACAAATATATATGAGTTACCTCTATTGAAGTCGTACAGTTCGGGAGGTCACACTGATATATAGAAAACATAAGACACGTATGACCAAAACACACTCCAGATTAATACATGGTTTAACATTCTCTAGCTGACTGTAGGGTTTATATTTATCGGTTGGCAATGAGAGCGCTAGAAATGTAGTGTTTAATTTAGAAACCTCACAAAATCTCGATGCAAAAAAGGACTAAGCAAATATTTATAGAACAATTGTTCGTTGGAGTCCCTATAAGCGTGGCTTGTCAAGGAAATACATTTATTTCAGAAGGAAAGGAACATTATCAAGAATTTTGTTGTTGTTGTTAAAATACTGTTATTTCCTCCTTCGTATCGATGTTCTCTCCGTTTGTATGTCTGAACAGTTTTGCATGCTGTTATGTTGCAGTGAGGGGTGTCAATACAGGGGGGATGGGGGTATATATGCCACAACCCCCCCCCCCGCCCACACCTTTTTAGCGAGGGGGGATGGTCAATGAAATCCTCCCCCCCCCCACCGCCCCTGGATTTAGAGAGAATAATATCAATTTACTGGGAATAAAACATATTAAAACTTAGAAAAATAGACTTTGGTTCTTTTTCTGAGTATACTATAAAATACTTTATATTTCTAAACTTGTTTAAAATTAACATATGCCTTATTTTTTAAAACATACTTCAGATCTGAAATGTCTCGCACAGACAATGAAAGGTATATATATATATATATATATATATATATATATATATATATATATATATATATAATTTTTATCATATATATTTATATATATATATATATATATATATATATATATAATTATCTGTTTTGTTTTTATTTTGATTGCTCTCCGACACCTGTCATCCCCCATCCTTGCGAATCATCCACAACCCCTGAAGAAAGAATTGACGCCATGGTTGCAGTTAGAAAGTGAGACCGATATTAGGGCTCAAAACATCAAGCATCAATATACCATTTAAGTCAAAAGAAAGTTTAAGAACTGTCTCATGTCTCACGGTATCCGAGCCTTCAGGTTTTGCTTGTTGATACTCCTGCTCTGTTCCTGTTTGAACAGTGATAATTTGGTCACGTTTACAAAGAATGAATCTATATATTAAATTTTACAGCGGACCATATTCTCAGACAACCTCAACAGCTGAGTTCATATATCTCCAGGATCGGCCAGACTACTTAAGTATAAACGTATGAAGTACACGGGAGTACTCAACCCCGAACATGTGTTCTCCCAGTGTCGACATATGATCAAAAATCATATTCCCCAGACAAATGATCATCAGTCCACATGTTCCCAAGTCCTATGTTCTTTAGTTAGTGTGTTACATAGTCCTCTATGTTCTCGAGTCCCAATGTGCCCAAGTCCTATTCTCAAGTTCCTTTATATAACCTAGCCCTCTCTGAATACTAACAGAGAGCGGTGTTACGTATATAGAACTAACATGATTATGTCGTGTTTGTGAGATAAAATGAGTGTACTCGAGCGCCCCTGCATGGTGTGGGGAGTTATTGACAGAAGAGCAGAACAAAGAACAATGCAAAAACTGATCATTTGTAGAGTTTTAATTTGAAACTTCTCCATGAATATCTGAGGATATCATAACACCATCAAAACAAGGATTATAGAACAATCATAACAGATTAAACAAAGCCAGTTTATTGCTTGTTCATTGGATGTAAACTAATTGTAATTTGCTTCATTTATATTTTTCTTGAAAAATTGTCATTTAATCTCATAATATGCTTGCACTAGTTGTAGTTTCTTTGCAAGCAGCAGTTATATTTATTCATGTTTATATTTATCACTGCCTATGAACGAGACATATTTATTTTACTTAATTGTTATTATTATTATTATTATTATTATTATTATTATTATTATTGGTAGTAGTAGTAGTATTTTAATTATACTATAGGACATCATTTTTATACATTTTGTCTTAATTTAACTAAATGAATATTGTTTTCATTAAAAATATTTAGGGTAACAACAAGTAGTTCATGATAGTATAAATTCTACTAATATTTTCATAAATGGAATTAAAGGTATTGATTCATGATATCATGAATTGATTATGAAAAGAAATACTTAACCCCTTTTATCAAAATTGAATTTATGATATTACAGATTAATTTTTTATTTTGACGAATAAAAATCATAACATCATAAATTCAGGTTGTACCATCATGATGTGTGGAATAATTGTTAAAACGGCTTGCCGGAAATGGCCCTTGTTTGCTGAGAAAATGGGGGGGGGGGGGGGGGGGGCTGCTCCACGAAAAAAGGGCATCCGGATTGTTCCCTTCTCTGCCCCCTCCCCCAACCCAACCCCCATAAATAATCGAGTAAATTTCCCCTACAGAGTGATAAAACTTTGTGCACTCTCACCATATAAGATGAAATATTTTTGTTATATGAAAATAATTTTGTCCAATTTTTCCACAATATATGATTCATTCATTATATAATATGATTTGAACATTGGATGACAAACATTTATGACAATTTACTGAGGCAGTTATGCAATATCCAAAATTTTCCGAAAAAAAAAAAAATTCAGAGATGAAATGTTATTGGGTTAAAAGATGACGAAACTGATCGAGGGAATTATCTCAAACTTATCACTAATATACTAATTACGTAAAAGGGGGTAGACAAAAGGTACTTTGTCATAACTTGTTAGATGTGAGGGGGCTTGTCCCACTGGCTTCGCCCCCCCCCCCCCCCCCCCCCACACCAGCTCCAAACAAGGCCCGTATATTGCCATATTAACTTCAGATGAACTAATTTTAAACAAAAATGGCCTTGGGGACCTTAAGTACCAGATAACATAGGTATACCTATAACGGGGACTACGATTTCGCTTCCTGATACACGTTAACATTACTTTACCTATAAAAACAAGGGACCTATGGGTCACTTCGCTCAGATGGATTAAAAAATGTTTGCAAATTCAAAATATACTTATTTTTTTTGTTATATATATATATATATATATATATATATATATATATATATATATAAATAAATAAATATATATATATATATATATATATATATATATATATATATATATATATATATATATATATATCATTTGAAAAGCTAAGAGGAAATGGCCCTCCTGGTGATAATCAAATATTAAACATATGTTTGCTGAACTAAAACTGTGCCTTTTATCTTCTATATCAAAGATGCAGGAGCCTCTCATGAAAAAATAATTCTAGAAGTGTTATTATTTTAGCTATATGATGTAAAATAGCCATGGGAACATCTTACTTATTAATTAAAATAAAATATTGTTTAAAAATTGAAATTTTTCCATTTTCAAATGATCATAAACTAAATCTTATAACTATACATTTTACTGTGTAATACGTGATAATTATCGTCTGAAACCATTTAATAAAGCAATAAGAAAATAAACATTAAGTGCCTAAAAGTTATATGTAAGGATAAATTTGGCAAACAAAAAATGTGTTAATGTGATCTATAATTCTGAAAACAGGTTAAACATTTCCATATGCAAATTCTAAATAATTTAATCATGGCTAAAAGTACCTGCTGTCATGGTTTTAAAACATCATCTATAAGACTCAACATATAACAATTTACGGTAATCGTGCAATATAACGGACCCATCTTACATGGTCTCACAAAAAAGTGTGACCACATTTCACTAAAATTTTTTTTGCATGATAAAGTTGAAGATCCGGCGCATCTAATGATACAATATTTTTGTATGTTTGATATAAATATATTTTGCTACAAACTGTCGAAAAAGGGTAGTTTTCTGAAAATACCCAAAATGATGTCGTGTCAAAGACGTTCTCAGCCGACGTCATGAATCCACAGTACTTTACGTGCATACCATGTTAAACAAAAGGATGATGTCTAACAAAAGTTACAGTCAATATATCTTTTTATGCATAGATAGAGAGACAATTTTACCTCTAAATATCCATATTTCCCAAGATTTAATAAAAGTTGACGACGTCGTGCCGCCAAAAACATAAACATGCAACTGTCGTCTGTGAATGTATTCGACTGATCACGTTAACTCTTCCTCTATTCAGCTTTGTCTCTATGTACGTTTTATATGTAAAAAAATATATAAATTGTGTAATAAACAGTCATTTTTGTGGACAGAGTATAGAGACTACATTTTATACATGTCATTTATCTTATTTATTTTTTATTGTCCTGTTAGACTACGTTATGTAAGTATTATCAGAAAGGAACATCCCCTCCCCATGAGTAAAAGACCGGTAGCCCTTAAAATCGAGACGAACGCGGGAGAAACACGGGACCATGTTGGGCATATCATCCATATGTGACCACATTTTATAATATTATATATATAATACAAACTTATATGGCTGGTCAAATAAAATGTGGTCACACCTTATTTTTGTTTTTATTTATTGGTAATAAATGTGGTCACTCCATATGTGACCATATTTTATAATATTAAATATATAATACAAACATATATGGCTGTTCAAATAAAATGTGGTCACACCTTATTTTTGTCAATATTTATTGTAAAAAAATGTGTTCACACCATATGTGACCACTTTCTAAAATATTATATTTTATTACAAACTTATATGGCCTGTCAAATAAAATGTGGTCACACCCTATTTTTGTTAATATTTATTGTAAAAAATGTGGTCACACCATGTGACCACATTTTATAATATTATATATAATACAAATATATATGGCTGGTCAAATAAAATGTGGTCACACCTTATTTGTTTAATATTTATTGGTAATAAATGTGGTCACACCATGTGACCACATTTTATAATATATATATATATATATATATTTATATATATATAATACAAACTTATATGGCCGGTCAAAATGTGGTCACACCTTATTTTTGTCAATATTCTTTGGTGAAAAATGTGGTCACACCATATGTGACCACATTTTATAATATTCTATATATATAATACAAACTTATATGGCTGGTCAAGTAAAATGTGGTCACAACTTATTTTTGGCAAAATTTATTTTAAAATTTATAATATATACATTTTATAATATATATATATATATATATATATATATATATATATATATAATACAAACTTATATGGCTGGTCAAAGTGTGGACACCCCCTATTTTTGTGAATATTTATTGGTAATAAATGTGGTCACGCCATATGTGACCATATTTTATAATATTATATATATAATACAAACATATATGGCTGTTCAAATAAATGTGGTCACACCTTATTTTTGTCAATATTTATTTTAAAAATGTGGTCACACCATATGTGACCACATTCTAAAAATTATATATTTATTACTAACTTATATGGCTTGTCAAATAAAATGTGGTCACACCTAATTTTTGTTAATATTTATTGTAAAAAATGTGGTCACATTATGTGACCACATTTTATGATATATTAAATATATATATATATATATAATACAAACTTATATGGCTTGTCACATTAAATGAGGTCACACCTTATTTTTGTTAATAATTATTGGTAAAAAATGTGGGTACACCTTATGTAACACATTTTATAATATTCCATATATAATACAGACTTATATGGATGGTCAAATAAAATGAGGTCACACCTTATTTTTGTCAATATTTATTGTGAAAAATGTGGTCACACTATATGTGACAAAATTTTATAATATTATATATATAATAGAAACTTATTAGGCTGGTCAATATTCTTTGGTGAAAAAAGTGGTCACACCATATGTGACCACAATTTATATAATTCTATATATAATACAAACATATGGCTGGTCACTAAAATGTGGTCACAACCTATATATTTGGCAAAGTTTATTGTAAAAAATGTGGTCACACCATGTGACCACATTTTATAATATATTTAATATATATATATATATATATATATATATATATATATATAATACAAACTTATATGGCTTGTCAAATAAAATGCGGTCGCACCTTATTTTTGTTTATATTTATTGGTAAAAAATGTGGTCACACCTTATGTGACCACATTTTATAAATTTCTATATATAATACAAACTTATATGGCTGGTCAAATAAAATGTGGTCACACCTTATTTTTGTCAATCTTTATTGTGAAAAATGTGGTCATCCCATATGTGACAACATTTTATAATATTATATATATAATACAAACTTATTAGGCTGGTCAAATAAAATGTGGTCACACCTTATTTTTGGCAATATTCTTTTGTGAAAAATTTGGTCACACCATATGTGACCACATTTATAATATTCTATATATAATACAAACTTATATGGCTGGTCAAATAAAATGTGGTCACAACTTATTTTTTTATTGGTAAAAGTATGGTATCTTGGTTTGAAAACAAATTTAGGATTAAATTTAGAAAAAAATAAGGGATATGATGATGTAAGAATATATTTAAATGTGGTCACAACACCTTTTTTTACCATTTCTAACTACTATATGTGGCCACACAATTTATAAAAAAGAGATCACATCTTAATAATGTCATTAATTATAACTAAAAAATGTTGTCACACTTAATAATTATTTTATTAAAAATAAGAATATTATTATATTAGTATAACAAAAAAATGTTGTAATATAATGCGGACGAACGTGTTTCTCCCGTGTCTCTCTTTATTTTAAGTGTATGACTTGTCACTTGACACTCGACATTTGTTTACGTTCTGGCGGCAGGGCGTCGTCACCTTGAACGTACATCAAGTGAAATGTGGATAAAAAGAGGTAAAAAATATAAACAAATATCGGTAATATTATATATTGACTGTAAATTTTATAAGACATCATCTAAATGTTTAACATGGTATATATATGTATATAACTGTGGATTCATGACGTCGGCTCAGAACGTCTTAATTTGACACGACGTCATTTTGGGTATTTTCGGCAAACTACCCTTTTTCGACAGTTTGTAACAAAATAAATATTTAAATAACATACAAAAATATGATATCATTAGATGCGCCGGATCGTCAACTTTATCATGCAAAAAAAAATTTAGTGAAATGTGGTCACACTTATTTGTGAGAGAGAGAAATATGGGTCCGTTATTTTGCACGATTTCCCAATTTACAGCTATATATACTTCAGATATAGATTGCAGAACACATATTAATTCTATACAGATAAAAAACAAATGTTAATGACTAGGTCTTAAATTGTGTCAAGTAGTACTTATCAAAAACTTATATTTTATCACCTATATAAAAATAAACATAATAAATTTGCAATATGTAGAGCATGGGATTGACTGACTGAAGATGTGGCAAGGCCTGAAAATCTATTATGTAAAAAAAATTAAAAAAATACAAAATTCATCAATAGTACAAACAAATATGAAATTATGAGATTCATCTTGTTTATTGAACCTGCCTGTCAACTGAAAAAGGGGGGGGGGAGGGAGAGAGAGAGAGAGAGAGAGAGAGAGAGAGAGAGAGAGAGAGAAGGGGGGTGGGGGGGGGGGAGTGACAGACTGAGAGGTTGCTTACTTCAGGCAGCCTGACCTAGAATCAGCCAGCTGACTGAGTACCTTACATAACAAGCCCAGCAGGGGACATGGCCAACAGATCAGGTAAGCAGAGAGAACTGTACTGAATGACCTCCGGTGACCAAACTAGGCTGCTGGACAATTTATGTGAATACTATTAGAGCCCCTCCAAAATTCAATAACTAGCCTAGTTGTTTAGATTTTTTTTAAATAAAGATATTAACATATTAAATGTGTTTGTGTGCATGCTGTGGAAATTAAATACACAATACTTCAAGAAAAAGGTGCCGTGGCCAACATTGGTCAAAATTTAAAGTAATGTTTTTATATTTTTGCTAATAACTTTAAAAAAATTGCAAAATTTTGATCAAATTTTGGGTATAAAATTGAACTAATTAAATAAAGTTACATCCCTGCTAAAAACTCTCTTGCAACAGTTTTCATGTTAAGTGTGTAACTATATATTTCTGATTTTTTTCAAAGTGCATTTTGTTTGGTAACTTCAAGTTTTTACACAATACTGATTTAATTTCTGGTATGTACATAGGAAATATAAAGAGGAAAAGGTATATTAAATATGACCAATTACAGAATAGTGGTTTTGACATTAGGCAGACTTGAACTGTAATAATGGCTTTTTAATGGAAAATTGAGGATTTTTTTTCTAAAAATCTCGATGGAACGAAGTCCTATAGAGCAAATTGTTAGAATGGTAGGAAAGTTTGGGGACACCAAACGGTATGCCGAATTTTGAATTCGTACGTTTTCAAAACATGCCAGTTTAGCCGACGGACAGACAACAGGACGGACGGCCGGCCGGACGGACAGCCGACGGACACAATACCATGACTTTTAGTCAGCGGTGCTCAAATTCATAACACTACTGGGATTGGACTGGTTCACTCTGACGTTTTGTAAAAAAAAAATGGATGCTGTTTCAAAATCAGTCGGTAATTTATATTCTTCCCCTGTAATATAATTGAGATTTTAATGTAAGAGTGTGTATATAATATTTCAAAGAATACCATGGCATGAGTGTCCTGAATATCCGTTAAAGCGCCCGCCATTGTGTTAATGTTTACAGCGCATCCGCTGATAGATTCATTGATTTATAGCCCGAGCTCCGAGAAACTGATAACCCATGACCCATTAGTCTTGATAAGTGCTAAAAATAACACATCATCAAGGTTAACGCTTTTTCGACTAAAACAATTTCTTTTAATGTTGTTTTTGACTTGCAACCGGCTGGGAATTTCCATGTACTAGAATACTTCTGGGAAAAGACAGCTTGCATTCCCCGAAACGTAGTTCCGGGAAACACCACATGGAATTACTAGACCTATAAAAACAAATCTTTATTAAATGTTTTATATGTGAAACGAATAATGTCACATTCTGTATGTCATATTCTGAATACGAGAAAACACGCTCCCATGCACATGCATTATATATTTATTTACACATCAACCCGTAGAATGACAATCCCGAGCTTAACGCTGTTGTCCTATATTTCCTGGTTGAATGAATGCTTATGAATTTTACTTTCGAGCTAAGTGTAGTTTTCCTGCTTGGTCATGGGTCATGCACAGTGGCTGGAACAAGATATGGTTTAGGTTAGTTGAATATGTATAAAAATGTAAAATGTGTAATTACTGCATGAGTATTACATTGTTTATGATACGCAATGGTGCGCATACCACCAGAGGATGACAGTCAAACGGAATCCGCCCCTTTTGTAAAGTCACTTCGTGGAAACAGTTCATCAGTTTTTATTTGTATAATCGGTACATATTTTCTTGGAACATGAGGTGTAAGCTGGACTCTTACAAGGGACTAATGACTGACCCATGCATCCTTCTAGTTTGTTTTACCACATACCATCGGAGCTATGTGCAGTTAAACCAATAAATAAATAACATAAATAACTGGTCATTTTTACCAGTTTTCCCACTCCAGGTATTTGATCTGGGAAACATAGGCTTTCAATTAACATAGAAACTACTTTACTTAAAAAGTAAAATTTTGAATTGACTTTGATATGGATTTATCGATTTTCAATGGAAGGATGCAATATTTTTAATTTTGGGTTATTTTTATTACTGCGGAATTAAGTCTTACTGAAATGTTAGGCAAACAAATGCAGCCACATTTATCACAACACGAACGAGACATTTATGCAGTTTTCAAACAAAGGAGCAGTCCAATGTAACACACACAGACAAACACACATGCAATAATACACGTACACGATCCTACATATATATTTATTGGCGGGAATCTGAGTCATATTAGGGGTACCTGTTTTTGTTAATAATTTATTGATAGCAGAAGTTTTATTCTGCTTTCTGCAGTATGTTTATCTAAATCCTCTTATCTTTTAAATCTAAAGGATATCTCTTTTTCTGGAAAACGATTCAGCTTCTTATTAATATTATTACCAAATATTACTTAATCGATTTCATATTTCACTGATTTCTTAACATTTGAAAACAACCTCCCAATGACCTCGTTTTCATACCAAAAAATGTCAAGCCAAATATTTATTTGAGTAATTTTGTTATCAAAAGAATCTAAATTTATGCTATTTTTCCAGTGAAACATTTTATCTGAGGTTATCCCTTTAACATTGCAAAAGAAAAATATAAGATAAAAATGAATAAAGACAAAGAAATAAAATTAGGCATGCGTGCTTTATTTCAGGCAGAGAGATTACAAATAATCAGTCATTTAGATATTGATTGTTCATTAACTTTTCTTTCAAACTTAAGAAATAATATCAATGTACAATTAAAATGAAGAATCATGAATCGGAATTAATCTACCGGTATGGTCCAGCTTGGTCTTACATTCTTACATTTATTGTTCTACAGTATAATAGTCCGGTAATTGAATGATATATTACTGAGGAAGCAGCAATTCACGTGTCTTATATTTTAAGTCATAGGGAAACAAGTTCATCATTGAAGGAGGCAGTTTCCTGAACAAATGCGCAGCAAGTCTGAAATAATGAAAGGGTAAAAGTATATATATATTGTGCACCATAATATAAAACATACATCACATTTGATATATAAAAATTAATGGCTGAGCACCATTTTTATAATATAAAAACCAACAGCACATTAACTAGATACAAATATGGCTTTATGCTCATGGTCATTTCTTTGTTACAGCTTTCTTGAGCTATGAACATAAAATATGTGTGGACATGTAGATTCTTTATAACTCTTAATACACCAAATATATCGTTACATCATAGCGATACAAATAAATAACGAAAATTCTAATATTCACAGCTAAATAAATGTAAGCTCCTACTCATAGCTAAATGAAACCGAGCAAAACGGTTAACCCTTTCTTTATTGGCTTTAAGATATATGACAACAATCAAATATTGTACATACACTATTTATACAGCCCAACGCTGTACAGCTTGCGTCACCACGGATTTCACTTGTTCAGCATTGACTCCTGCTGGTGCTTTGTACCAGTCTGACTCCTCCACCTTGACCATCTCCAGATCACGTTCCACTGCTCTCTGCGCTGCCGCTTCTGCAGAAGATCCGTTTTTTACCGGTTTTTGAAAGATCAGCACAGCTGCGGGATGGGTATTCTTGACCTGTTTCAATCTTCCTTTTGGATCAACTGACTCCCCGATTTTGTACATGCCCCCCTCTGTCATCACGTAAACCTCACTAGCCATGGTTTTAAGAGTTGGCTGTGTACCTGTAAATGGTTGATACCTCTCACTTCAAGCAACTGATACCAAGAAACGTGGCAGGTCCTTTTAAAGGGCAAGTCAGAGGGTCAGCTCCTCCTGATTAATCGTTAACTCCTTTGGTGATACGAGTTACATATATGGAAAGACAGGCTAGTATATCACACCAGAAGGGCAACTGCATTTTGTTACTGATCTATATTTAATGACTTACACAGATAAACTGGTTACACTTTTACACTGTAAAGTATTGATCGTACACATTTGAATTTGTAAGAATTTGAGATTGTTTACGATAAAAAATTACTGATAACTGTTTTGAAATTCTAATTTAAATATAACATTTAGTATATTTCTCCCAGGCTATTTCACACGTGAAATGCATTGAGAAATTTGCCTATAGATTTTTACATTTTATCAAAATTTAAACATATCTTCTCACGACATTCGAAGTATATATATATAATTATATACTTCTCTTTGGGAATATAGTAAATATGGAAGCAATCCGGTACTGAACCTATATTAATTGTCTAAGAAGCGTGAAGACATAATATGCCGCTACATGCACATATAAGCTATTAGGGGAAGGGGAGGGGGCAATTTAATAAAATAGTAAAACATTGTAGTGTACATGATGAAGAACAGACAACAATGCACATACACAATCCGGCTTAGGGGCGACAGGGTAAAATATTGGTTACCTGGGTGAAATTTAGATTTGTAAAGGCCTAGAGAGTTTGGAAAAACTACTCCCCGACTAGGATAATGTGAAATACATGTATATTGAGAAAATGTGTAAGTGCATGTGGTGCACATACCTTAATGAATGATGCGCTGCTGCAGTGGCGGGCAGGGTATACACATGGCTATGGGGTGATTGGGACTAATTCAGTATCGTCTGGTAGAGACACAGCACTTGTTCATTCAGTGTTCCAAGTTAACATATTCAGGCATTAAGACCTACGCTACTTACCCACACCTTTTCAGGTAACCCTTGAATTGTGCGGATAACTTGTAATGTTAACTTGTGATGTTATGTTAACTTAATTCTGTTTATTTGATTACATTAATTATGATAACACCAGTTCTGGCAAACTGTCTAGAATAAGACCAAAGAGAGCGAGTGTCGCATATTTAAAATTTGGACCTGGATGCACAATGCCATGCACCGCTTTCATTAGTCTGTTTACACTTCCTCGATCAGTGCCAGTCCTAGTGGCGTAACACAGAGAACCTTGCAGTACAAAGCAGCGGTCAAAACAAAAGGAGATTCGGGATTACTGCAGTGTATAACACCTATGTTAATAGCGTACTCACCAAATGTGTATGTAGAAGACTGAAACAAAAGTAACACCTGTGTAACACCTGCGTGAATAGCGTACTCACCAAGTGTATGAAGAAGACTGAAACAAAAGTAACACCTGTGGAACACCTGTGTGAATAGCGCACTCATTAAGTGTCTATGTAGAAGACTGAAACAAAAGTAACACCTGTGTAACACATGTGTGAACAGAGTACTCACCAAGTGTGTATGTAGAAGACTGAAACAAAAGTAACACCTGTGTAACACCTGTGTGAATAGCGTACTCACCAAGTGTGTATGTAGAAGACGGAAACAAAAGTAACACCTGTGTAACACCTGTGTGAATAGCGTACCACTAAGTGTGTATGTAGAAGACTGAAACAAAAGTAACACCTGTGGAACACCTGTGTGAATAGCGCACTCTTTAGTGTCTATGGAGAAGACTGAAACAAAAGTAACACCTGTGTAACACTTGGTGAATAGCGTACTAACCAAGTGTGTATGTAGAAGACTGAAACAAAAGTAACACCTGTGTGACATCTGTGTGAATAGCATACTCACCAAGTGTGTATATAGAAGACTGAAAAAAAAGTAACACCTGTGTAACACCTGTGTGAATAGCGTACTCACGAAGTGTCTATGTAGAAGCCTGAAACAAAAGTAACACCTGTGGAACACCTGTGTGAACAGCGTACTCACCAAGTGTCTATGTAGAAGACTGAAACAAAAGTAACACATTCTTGGAGGATTTATGATATTATAACTATAGCATTACTTGTAGTATATAGTGATGCAAGCAATGGTAGTAGATATTAGTAGTTGTTGTAGTATCTGTTGTGGTCGTGGTTTATTGTCATTTTATTTAGGTAATCTATAAAGTTAATATGTAATAAAATATTTCTTTGGGGAGGGGGGAGGGGTGGGGGCGGGGAGGGTTGGGTATTTGAAAACTTTTGGGTTTCGATGAAATCGACTAGCCTGAGTAGTCTGAACTGTTGTCCTTGGGTGACTGTTTTTGTATGTGTGTGTGGGGGAGGGGGGGGGGGGTATGAACCGGGGATGTTATGAAATCGTTACACCGGAACTTGTAGAGGCAATTATCACAATATATATAGGTCTTCATTCCTCTGTTTACAAAAAAAGCGAATACGTTGTGGTCGGTGTACGAATGCGCAGGCCCACATAATTATGTTTTGTAACATTATATACCCTCTACAAGCGTGCATGTCAAAGCAAACCCAGGACAAAAGCATACAGACACGGAACGCTTCTTTTTGCGGAACAAATACTACCTTTTAGAGTGATTTTGAATGAAAATTTAGAGTATGCAGATTGATCATATGCTGATTATGCTAATTACATCAGCCATAACACATAAAAAAGTAATATAGAAAGAAATTCGACATTGCATAAAAAAAGTTTGTTTATACAGGAGGTGTTTCCAGAAAAGACGTGATTGTAGGACTACTTAACCCCTGTAATTGTGCAAATTTAAACACTCGAGCCCTGTTGACACAGGACGATCACCTGTTGAAAGGAAAATTCTTATGTGTCTACTTTCCATTGCGACATCACAGGCTAAACTAGGAAAGTTTTTGACGTCATTCAATGCTGACTTGTAAAACTTTTTTTGATCACTTTGGATTATTTTGAAATCAGCATATGTCAATCATATTACCTGCATCACTATATTGCTCTATATCTGTGTGATATCAATTCCATCTCAACAAATGTCAGAAGTAAACCAACTTCCTATAACGAGGCTATGTCCGTACAGGACACGTTGGGTGTCCCCTCTCATCTGTCCCCCCCCCCCCCCCCCCCCGTGACTGCGCGGTATGATTGAATTACGCAATAATGTGTTGAACCTCGATGAACTGCTGATGGCTAGGAATTCCTGATAAAATTTTGTTTTGGTTTGGTACACTGACACCTTAAATGAAGAGAAACACACCTGGAACGTTCGAGCAAAAGTCATCTAATATTCTTTCGTTCTCCCTCTCACTGCTGATAATGTGCCGCCTCCCAGTCCACTTACGGTAGTGTAACAACAATGTTTGTATGTATCTATACTTTTTCTTAAAGATTCAAATCAAAATCTACAGGGACCACGTTTTGTATCTAATGGTTTGATTTTTTTTCTGATGAAATATTTCTATAGTATTTAGGTATTTGTTCTGAAGAGTCCCCAAAAAGCAATGCTTCATTGTAGTCGAAGAGATAGAAGCTTTACAAAATGCCCTTAAATTCTTTTGGTTTATGGATTTTCAAATATTTGGTTCTTTTTTTTTAATATATCAGTAAAATTTATCCTTGTGCAAGCGTGCAAGGAGAGTGCCACTGCTAATGCCTATGTAAGTGTATTTGCATTTGATTCTATTTCGCCAAATCAGCATAGATACCTGAACCATATTCATCTTTATTTAAATACGCCGAGTCACATTTGAACCAAACCTTGGTATATATTAAATCAGTCTTCGCATAAATATAACTGTCATGTGTGCATGTCACGAGATGGTCAGTGGAAAAGTTTACAATGGATATGTTAGTACCGTTAATTACATAATCAATAACATTTATCGAAATCCAGGTAACTGATAACCTGTGCACCAGTCAAGTTCTTATACATGTCATCAATAATATGTTATCAGGACCGATTACCTCTGGACAGATAAAACATTGTGGTTTTTACTTCGACCTGTATTTTGTTAACACATACATCTAAGAAACGACAGTGTCCTTTCTCCAAAACAGACTTCCGGGAAACCTCATAAAGCAACTAGAACAACAAACGTGCTTTTCTGTTGTTTACTTTTATGAAAATAAATTGATCTCTGTAAACTCTGTGTGCATGTTATTTATCTGGATTCGAAAAAAAAACGCTTTGTGTAGACACACATTTTATTTTAATATATTCGGAAACCCTTGAAACCTAAGCCACCTGTTATATTGTAATTATTTTTATTTATTATCTTTTTCTTTCACTGCATGGTCCTGTCACCCACATAGGAAAAGCCCGTTTTCATTTAAGTAGTTAAGAACTATAAGTCTAATGAATGCAAGCTCCGCTATTTACCTAATCGACCCATATTTCCAGGTTCATTCGTGGAAAAGTGACTCTACATTTGTGAATATTAATGATGTTCCTTGATCTGGATCATGTGCCAGGTCCACATCAAAATCTAACCGATTCTTCAATGGCCCATTCCTAAAATGCCCTGAAATTTCACTGAAATTCCGTTCATTATTGAATAAATTATGTTGTTAACAAACACACAACCACAAACATGTACGGGGATGAATGAATATCCTCCTTCCGGAGACAACAAACCAACAAACAAACACTGACGAATACATGATCTCCTGCTCGGTTAACTAAATGATCTCAGATTACGATGTGAATGCTAATAATATCATAAACAGTTTTAATTAAGGCGTGTGTGCAGTCAATGTCACATATATATTTATGCTTAACTCAATGGGTCTTAGGAAATACCAACTGAAATGTAGTAAAACTAATAAATTCTTAACAACCTTATCAAAGGTGCTAACCATTCATGTTATCATTGTGTTCCCTTATCTTCCACGCCTTCATGACCCCCCCCCCCCCCACACACACACATACACACACCATTTTACTCAGACGGGACATACCGTGTTATGTCCCACCAACATCTAGCAAATTAAATGAGAGAATCTTTTTATTAATTATGTGTGCTTACTCAATTTTGTTAATAAATACAACTTGTTTTTAAATTTCCTCAAATAGTAATAAATGGCAGTGTTTCGGAAAAGAATAGAATAGCAAAATGCCCGATAATATGCTAGGATTTCCCCGTTTCCACTACACGGTGGTACAAATAATTTTTTTTCAAGAAAACATGTTTATTTCTTGTTGATTTCTGAAGCGATACTAATCCCTGTTATTTCATTCTAAGATTCCTTCAATATTGCTTATATTGCTACGCCCAACCCCCGGAGCCTGTATCCACATTTGACCGTCGCGATTGGCAGACCCCCCCCCCCCCCCCCGAACTGGGTTTTTGGTGGACCACTAAGGACAATATTTTTTTATTATTACATCTATTTGAGAAAATGGAAGGAGAAGGTTTAATGTACTTTACACTTTTACAAGGGTTTATGTGTGTGTGTGAGCGGGGGGGGGGGGGCATGGCGAGTACATGAAATTGCGCCCTTGCACCCCTTCATCTGGATCCTCACTTATATGTTCAATCTGGTCTTCCTTAGCCCATGTCCCATATCACATATATCGTTTGGTGAATATCAGTTAAGTGGTTTTCACGTAACCACGGTAACGGACAAACAACCAGACTGGAGAGAAAAAAAGATGGAAGGAAATTCCACACTCAAAGAAAATGTGTAAATGTTTAAGATGTACAAATTCAATATTTATGCAAGTTTTTAGATTAAGGCCTAGCTACAGCCAAAACAATTTCAATATAATTTTTGATAAACATACTCAAACACACACACACGCCTATATGTCCCTTTGCGCTTGACTTCTAGCCCGCTCATTATGTGATGTTCCGTTTAATTCATAAAACATAATCAGACTCCGGATTGTGAGGTCCAGAGGTAAAACACAGGGCTCGGAGCCGGGAGATTGTGAGTTCGAATCTCAGCTATTTTTCTATTTCAATGTCGCCTCCCGCCCTGCGTGAGGGAACTGCCGGTTATTGGAGACACTGCTCCTAACAGTTGATTCTCACTCACACACGAATGCGCTTTTCGGGGTTCCTTGGTGTTATGACCAAGCAAAGGAGATTACACATCCAGGACCCGCAGGAGTCGTACACCGAGCCTGGTTGACACCAGGATTATCGCGTTAAAGTCTCTGTCCCGGAGTCCGAGATCTGAATTAATTCTGTATAGGTGTACAGAGTACTTAGTTAAGCAAGGATTTAAGAAAAATGGAAGCGGTTACCTCTACCAGAAAAAAATAACCAGAAAAGTTTATGTGTGGGAAGATAATGGACCATTTCCCATCAACTTTCGGTCTATAGCATAATAATATCTTATCGTTAATCAAACTATTTTACCTTACTTTGAGTGCTTTTTTATCCAAAATATAACGCTGTCTGCACAAAAAAGCCTTAAAAATAACTGTTCAACTATTTCGTAGCATCTCGCTTCGACTGTTGAATGTGGAAGCGGTACACTACCAAATGTTTAAAAGAAATGTTTAAGAGGGGTCCTCCAGCGCTTATTATATACCCCCCCCCCCCAAGCCAATTATGACAAGTGCCTGTGGTCACACGTCATTTAATGACTTTGTTGGATCCATCAATATTATCATTCACCATCACACACAGTATCATATTTAAATTTAGTTTGCCTTTCCATGGGCGCGATTTGCGTGAAAACCCGCGTGCATGGATAAAATTCTAGAAGGATTCTGACCGGCCGACCACCAACGGACGCGATCTCGTTTACTGAAAGGTTCTGCCGCAAAGTGTTCATGGAAGGACAAGAACAAATATTTTCTGCTTACACCATGAGTTTGTTGATATCTCCTTATTATATCTTTTTGTTTTTAATTCATCAACCTTTGATGTCAAATAAAATTCGCACGAATGTAATGCAAAAATTTATACATAGTTAGCTTTCTGAGGCAAAATTTGCAATGAAGTAAGGCTATAATACTCTGTCAATAAATAAATAAAATTATCATTTATATTTTTTAAATTCTATGACTTTTTTACATTACATCTTGAAGTTTAATAGAATGCTCGTGGAATGACCCCAATCATTCTCAAGAAGAGTATCGCATTTTGAAATATTGTTCGGATTTGTCTGTTTCTTATACATATGTGTAAGAGTGCGTGAATGGACTATCACTGCAATGACGATGTGACAGAATAAAGCGTTTGCCAAAAGCTCCTGTTATATTTTACCTATCAGCTGGATTTGTACACTGCTCTGGCCAGCTACCTAAGATACACCAGATACACCTAACTGCGTTACCAATTATAGGCTGCAATCTTTCCGCATAAGCACCAGGATTTTCCTATTTAAGCTGGGCGGGAGACACAGGGCCAAGATTTTTTTCGACCAATGAGAGCAGAATATTTCAAAGATGGAAGCATAATGCGATTCTCTGCTCTTTTTGCGAAATTAAAGCTGACTCTTTAAAAATTTTCCGTGATTACGTCAAAAATCGCGACATCGCATTCTGATGGAGGTTAAACACTCTCCACAACAGCGGGTTTGTAAAGTTCTTCCTGTCAGAGGTTTTTGGAGAACGTGGCCAGACCTGCTTGACTTAACATTAAGGAAGTCGTAAGAAAATATATTACTAAGAGAAGTCATTTTCCTTATCTGTCATTAAATCTAGAGATATGTCAAATTATTTTTCAAAGGGGCTATCGCAATGCCATCCGTCAGAAATTTCAATTTTGTTGTCAAAGCAGAAGGCATCAACAAACAAAATTTGATTCTATTTATATTATATGTGATAAGTAGGGTTTTCATTATACTAAAGGGTCTTCTTTCGTAGAATAATGCAAGGTTAGCATAAGCTAGTGTGTGAATTAATTCATGATTTGGTCAGGATCTTGCTTTAGTATGGTCTGCTGCGATTCTCCAGCTGGTGGCTGACGGGGCCAAAGGAATAATCAGACCAAAGGTTAACAGGGATTCACTATATATGCAGGGTTCCATGCAAATTGCGCAGCAAATGTAGAGGAACCCAACAAATGATGCTTTATCAAGCATTGGATTTGCGAAAGGAGAATGCAACGAATAACTTCTGCTTGCGGGATCAATGAGATTATGATCCAGATGCTCACATATACATGTTTATCATTTGTGGAAGTACTTGGCAGTCGCTATAGATAATCTGACAATCAACTGACGCAATCAATGCATTTGATTGCGTCCACATGCGAATCCATTACACTCTCGGGGTAGTGGTTACATGCCGCTATATGCCAGGTTTTCCAGATTAGCCTATAATAGGAGCATGCAAGAAATCGCGGGTTTCAAACTTGGAGGCACAATCATGCGTTGTCCTGTGCTATGACTGAGACGGGCCCCGACTCAGTCATGCACGCTACATAAGGGAAAGTATTTGCAGCGGGAACCTCAACCAGGGTGGCGCATAATGAAAGAAAAATCCCGAAAATTCTGAACCGTTCAGACAGGATATTTTACTGGGATACGTCATACCTCGCTGACGCATGTTAAAAAAAAACAACTATATTTAATCTACCGAGTATTTCCTTTGGTTGATTTTGTGGCTCATCCTGCCAGATATTCAGCAGCTCCCGAGGAATAAATTCGCTGATATAGCTTTATCGGCTCCTCCATTTTCACTGATTTTACTGAATATTAAAATAAAAGAAATGTGACTGGACCATGTGTTTGCTTAAAACACCTGACAATACACTGACGCAATGCATCCACGTGATTGCATTATCATGCACTAAATTAAGTACGCGGTGGTTATACGCCAAATTCCTTCTGCAACAGCTGCCTCATAACCATCCGGGGGTTGCCTGTACAAGCCGCTTATTGGAGCAGAACAGCGCGGGTTTCAAATTTGATCCACAATGCGACGTACACTCAGCTTTCATTGGTCATTGCAAAATTATATGCATACTGACTCGTTAAAATTTGTTTGATAATGTCAAACATCGCATGGTGACGAAGGCAAAAAATAGACCACTATGGCCAGTATATAAAGAACCCCCTGTTGTTGATCTTGGAGATTGTGTCTGGTTCTGCTGACATTAAGAAGCTGAGGAAACTGCTGAGAGGAGAGAAATGGCACCCATAGAGAAAAGAAGAGGAGTTGCAAGGAGGTCGGCGGGCCCGGGATATGTTTATGTAATGATCAGCGGGAAAAAGCTGAAGGTCGGCTCATCGAAGAAACAGGAACGAGGGCTGAAAGAAAAAAAACAGCGACCAAGAACGAAATTACAAATGACTGTGAAAGCCAGGAAAATGAGGGGTGCTGAAGCCGCTGCTCAGAGGGCGTTGCTCAAGAAGCACCGAGTGAAGAAAGAATACATGAAGAAAGACTGGTTTGAACAGCGCAGTTCGCTGAATTACAAGGCAAAAACAAAAACGGTCAGGTCTGCAGTTTACAGCCACAACCGTGGCAGGAAGACGAGAACGAGGAGATAACAAAGGTCACTAACTCTCTCCTCAACTTTAGGCTCTTTTTAGGCGTTCTTGATCCGTTAAATTAGTTTAAGCATGAGCTGAATCAAGCCAAGCCTCGAAAATATAATAGTTCACAACCTAAGAGCATCCGTTCATAAACATATGACATGAACATCCTTTATCTTATAAATTCGTGTGTACTTAGACCTATATCTGAGTGTTTATCCTGTTTTATATACAAAGGGAAAATGGTGTATACGTTAAAATGATATTCAAATTTAATTCATGTGATTTCGCAAATATGAATAACTTCACCTGAGGCTTGATCACCAAAACACAACAACCGTGTGAGAAACTAGTACTGTCTATACTCTTCTAATCTTTACTTGTAGCATTATTTTCTTAAGTTTTCAGATAAAATATCTGCAATATCATTGTTTTGTTTCAAATAAAAGCCATGGTATTTATTATTATTCCCACACATTAGATGTGACCAAGTGTACGGGTCAAGTTGGGGGGGGGGGGGGAGGGAGTATAGTGGATGGAGATGACATCATGATACGTTACATTTCTATTTTATCAATGTTACAGATAGTTTTATGTGATCCTTATCAGAGAAACAGTATATCTTTCACCAGTGTGAAATGAATTTGTTTTACCACCATAGACAATATATGTGGTTTTTTCGTTTTGTATATTTTTATAGAGGTAATGGCCGAATTTGCTGTAAAATAATTATTGCTGAATCAATTATATGTATGATTGACATTTGTTAATCATGTGTTAATACTGGAGGGGGAGGGCGGCCGTTGATTGGCTATTCAGGGGTGCCCGGCAGGGGGCGTTTTATATGCAGATGCTTAGCAACCGCGGGGCTTTTAAATTCATTCGGCGGCACAGCAGCGCAGGGGCCAGACACGTCTTTTAGCAACTGTAAATTTTAGCAACTGTGAATTTTAGTGACTTTTAATCCTGCTATTTCCCGGGAACTTGTTGGCAATATGGGTGAAGAAAACCCGGTGCTCGTCTGGGCCCGCAATCACAAGATAGACGAGAGCACTGTTCAACTGATTGAGCACGAGGGGTTCACATCGCTAGAAGTCTTGGATGTTCTCGAACCTGAGGACTTGACCAAAACAAAAGTGCCGAAAGGACAACGCAAATTGATCCTTAAGGCAGTGGCAGAAATGAAACCTGTAAATGCTGAGACAATAAGTGACAAGGCCGCAGAAACGTCCTCTCCAGAGGTTCATGAGGGGGGTGTGCAACACAGCGCGGAACAGCCGCTTGGCCTAAGAAGACCTAAGATGGGTAACCGAGGGGGCGCTGAGGCATTAACAGCCGAGGACGACTATGTTCGGCGAGTCAAGCTTCTCATGGGACAGCAACAAGCCGGGTCAACGGGCGGAAACACACGCGTGGAACTACAACATCCGGTCCGCCAAAATGGCGGCCTCGGATACACCAGTATCGAGACGATTCTTCGCACAGTCGGTGGCCAAGCGGGTCCCTTGACGAGCCACGCGTCCTGGAATGAACCGCAGATACACCTCGACGCGTTAACCAACACGGGTAGGTGCAAATTCTATGACGTTTTGGACTTTGTCGATGTTGGGGGCGGTCGTGATGACGCTGTTGTGGTCTCACAACAGAATGGCTCTGGGGAACGTACGTCAGTCACATTATCCGCTGGGCCAAAGAAGCCGGTCATTGAACATTTATCGGTCCCTCAATGGTCGTTGGGCAACCTCGCAATAATGAATAAACTTGTAAAGGAAAATCAGCTCTCGCTTGAGGGCGTGATGGACTATTTTTCGCATACAGCCCGTGTATACCAGTTGTTAAAAAATCATAAAAAAACTTCAGTGTTTCTCTGGGACCGTGAGTATCGAAAATTGCAGGCTAGCCATAACTTCCGCTGAGGTACTGACGTAGGGCACCTGCAGTCGGTCTGGCTACGACATAGACAGTTGTTGCCACAAGGAACCAACAACCGCACAGGATTGAGGAACTACGCAAGAGTGATGGGACCTCTTACTGTCAACGGCAGAGAGATCTGTAAGCAGTTTAACTCGGTCAGTGGATGCAAATTTACAGATTGTAAGTTTGTTCATGTTTGTTCGCGTGCAGGATGTGGCCAGAATCATCCTGCCACACAACATAAAGAATAGCTAGTTAATAATGACATTAATGTGCAGCCTTTGCCAAGTTTAAATGAAAAAACATTGGAAAGAGAACTATCATGTACTAAAGATCCCGACCTAGATTTTCTTTTACATGGGGTAAGGCATAGATTTGATATCGTAGACCCCGACGCGAAACCTGAATAGGTGCACTCAAACAATCATAGATCAGCGTGTGTTAATCTGAAGGCTACTTATGATCAAGTCAAAAATGAAATAATTTCCGGTCATTATGTTTTGTGTAGTGATCAACCAAAGATAATTAGCCCCCTGGCGGCAATCCCAAAGGACAATGGAGAAATTAGACTTATTCATGACTGTAGTAGTCCCGAAGGGATGGCAGTGAATGATTATGTTTTCAGTGATAATACGGTAAAATTTCAAACTGTTGATAATGCAGTTAAAATGATTTCATGTGGATCTTATTTAGCAAAAGTTGATTTAAAATCAGCCTATCGGTCAGTGAAAATATCTAAACATAGCAAGCAGTTTACTGGACTAGCATGGAAAGATTTTAATGGTGAACAAATGTTTTTCTACGATACCCGGCTCCCTTTTGGATCCAGAGTAGCGCCCCAAATTTTTCACAGACTTACTCAAGCAGTGGTGCGGTTCATGGAACGCAGAGGTTTCAGTAAAATTATCGCATACTTAGATGACTTTTTAATCATCGCTGATGATAAACAAGAATGTGCAGAAGCTATGAGGATATTGATAGAGCTACTGCGGGACCTTGGGTTTAGGATAAACTGGGACAAGGTAGTTGATCCCTGTCAGTGTTTAAACTTTCTTGGAATAACCTTGAATACTGTACATATGACTTTAAGCCTTCCTTGTGATAAACTGGCAGCTTAAATAAAAGCTGCAGAAATAAAACATTGTAGCACATTAACGCGCATGTCAAAACGACAACTACAAAGCATGGTGGGGAAATTAAATTTGCGGCACAGGTTATCAGAGGCGGGCGAGTTTTTATCCGTAGACTGATTAACGCAAGCAATAAATTGAAAAATAAGCATGACAGGCGGCGGCTGGATTGTCAGACAAGGCAGGACATTGATTGGTGGGATAAATGTAGCGAACATTTTAATGGTGTAGCAATGATGCTGGATCCTATCCCTGTTACTGGTGTTTATACTGATGCTTGTAAAAATGGTGCTGGGGGAATGTATGGATCTGATTGGTTTTATTGTAATTGGGGAAATGATCTCCCCTCATGTAAAGCAATGCATATCAACAGTAAGGAAACCTTAGCTGTGATATTGGCAGCCCATAGGTGGGCCCCATATTGGTGTAACAAACGGATTATTGTGTTGTCAGACAACCGAACGACTGTCAGTAATATAAATAAAGGAGTCACAAAAAACCAAATGTTAATGGAGAGATTAAGACGTTTATTTTGGTTGTCTGTTATTTTCAATTTCAATTAACGGCTGCATATGTAGCGGGCAAGGATAATAAGGTAGCGGACTGTATTTCGCGAATCCATGATCCGTTGTATCGTAAACAATTGTACACGTTGTATCCTTACATTGATTTGTCTGCCATTTCTAGTCATATGTCACACAGATCTGTAACTATGTTTTTCAGATGAATCACAACAGAGATGTAATTTCCTTCAACAATTAGATAGGCAGGTAGCTACTTACCAGGCTGCATCTCTGGCTGAGGCGACAAAGAAAACTTATTGTACACATCTAAGAACTTATTCAAAATTTTGTACCTTGGCTGGGATTCCATAAGTGCCCATTTCTCAGACAAACCTGTTGTGTTTTATTGCATTCTTAGCTGATAAATTAGCCTATACCTCTGTAAAGCAATATATGAATGTTGTTAGGATGTTGCATGAATTAGCAGGGTATGCAAACCCAATCAAGGATAATGTTTGTGCTGCACTCATGTTAAAATGGTGTCCGCAGAACACTTGGTGATGTCACTGATAGAAAGCTGCCAATCACAGTCCCCATATTGCATGGTATTTTCAAAACCATTGATCTCTCGTCACCTAAAGATGTATGTTTTGGGCGGCTTGCTTAACCGCCTTTTTTTTAGCTTCCTGAGAAAATCGCACATACTTCCAATCTCCCAGGTTGCTGTAGACGCAGAGGAAATACTGTTAAGGGGTTCCTTCACATTTATGACAGAGGGGGTGCTTTTGGAAGTTCTCAAAACTAAGACAATTCAGTTTAAGGAGAGATCTCTGTGTATACCACTCCCACATATTTCAGGCTCCCCCTTGTGTCCTGCCCAGGCCCTGCTTTTTCATTTTCATGTGTCACCAGCAGGTCCCCAGATGCCAGCTTTCACTTTTCTAGGAAACAAATCCCTGCAGCTCCTGACATACAATATGTTCATACGCAGATTAAGAAGTGCCTTGAGTAGCTGTGGGATGAAACCAGAACAATATGCTGGGCATAGTTTTCGTAGAGGTGGGGCCACCTTAGCTTTTCAATGTGACATTCCATCGGAATTGATTAAATTGCATGGGGATTGGCGTAGCCACGCCTACCAGTATTATTTAGCCCCTGTCTTGTCAGAGAAGTTTAAATTGGCAGATGCCCTAGGTAAAATAGTACAAAATACTCCTACTTGAAGGTTTGGGTATGTTTTGGAGGTTTAATTGGTTAATGATCAGCTCGTATTGTAAATCACATATAGCATATGGTAAATTATTACTTGTACGCTAGGATTGGAAGCTGACGGCAATGCTGGGTAATATATGCTCATATATATTTTATTCATGTAGAATGTTGGACCTATCTGTCCTTATGCAATAAAGCCCTCTTTTTACCCAAACCTTGTCTTCCTCCTGTATTAAATGTATGATTGACATTTGTTAATCATGTGTTAATACTGGAGGGGGAGGGCGGCCGTTGATTGGCTATTCAGGGGTGCCCGGCAGGGGGCGTTTTTTATGCAGATACTTAGCAACCGCGGGGCTTTTAAATTCATTCAGCGGCACAGCAGCGCAGGGGCCAGACACGTCTTTTAGCAACTGTAAATCCCGTCCCACCCACCTCATTAGGAAATGCATTATTATTGTATTACTTTTAGTGTAGGTTTAGTCTTAGTAGTACCTGGGGTTTCCCTGGGTTTGTAGTTAGATGAGGACCCCAAAATGTTATTATACTGATGCTGCCACTCAGATGCTCATTATATTATGTATTATGATATTTGGTGTTTGACATGACTCCACAAATATTAACATTAGAGTCCGGAGGTTTAATGGGTAATGATCAGCTCGTATTGTAAATCACATATAGCATATGGTAAATTATTACTTGTACGCTAGGATTGGAAGCTGACGGCAATGCTGGGTAATATATGCTCATATATATTTTATTCATGTATAATGTTGGACCTGTCTTTCCTTATGCAATAAAGTCCTCTTTTTACCCAAACCTTGTCTTCCTCCTGTATTAATTTCATAATTTTCTTACATACGTTAATTAAACAAAAGCAACTTTCAAGGTTTTCTGTCTTTTAACAGAAGCTGTGCAACATGATGCAACTTGCATGAGGTCCCACTGGTTATGAATAGATGACCTCTCTTGCGGTGCACCTGTATTGCCGGGAAAAGGGCTGAGGGTTCAAGAGTACACTTTTGTTGATAATATGGGCATTTTATTTCACACTGCATCTCTGTATGATTTGTCTAGTTCGTGTGTTACTAAACAGATGGCGCTGCTGTTTTCAAAAATGGTTGTAAATCTTATGGGAATAAACACACACACACACACACACACACATATATATATATATATATATATATATATATAGTTTTATCTTACCTGGTTTACCGGCAGTTTAGTAATCCTGAGACTCACGTTGTGGGCAGTTGTTCAGTTTGTCGGCAGTTGAAAACCGCATGTGATGTATTCATATGAGACAAGTCAGTGGAATGAAGAGTTTTCACACTATTCCACTCTGTACAAATTTTACCTCTGGCAAACAGTTCATATCCAATCCATATCCTGTATATTTGGTGTAATGTCAGTTTAAAACAATGAACCTGAAACAGCTGAAACTAAATTTGTGAGTTTTATGGCCGAAAAGGAATATTGTATAATATTTAAATATTGAGCGCGATGATTGACGTTTTGCTCTTGACCCTAACATTAACCAATCAGTGTATCAACATGGAAACATTTCATTTCTACTAATATTCAAGGTACAGATTTACATGAAAAATAACAGTTTAATTGATGTACTGCAGTAAATTCAGTCCCATGTGCTGTATTCATAATAAACATGTCAGTGGAATGCAGAGTTTGCACACTATTGCACTTTGTACAAATGTTACCTTGTGCAAACAGTTCATTTCCAATCCTTATCCTGTATATTGGGTCTAATGTCAGATAAAAACAATAAACATGAAACAGCTGAAACTAAATTTGTGAGTTTTATCGCCAAAAAGGAACAAATATGAAATTTTTAATATTGTGCGCGATGATTGAAATATTGCTCTGGACTCTAATATTAACCAATCAGTGTATCACCATGGAAACATTTCATTTCTACTCATAATCAAGGTACAGATTCACATGAAAAATAACAGTTTAATTGATGTACTGCGGTAAATTCAGTCGCATGTAATGTATTCATATGAAACAAGTCAGTGTAATGAAGAGTTTTCACACTATATCATTCTGTACAAATTTTACCTTGTGCAAACAGTTCATATCCAATCCATATACTGTATATTTGGTGCAATGTCAGTTTAAAACAATAAACATGAAACAGCTTAAACTATATTTGTGAGTTTTATGGCCAAAAAGGAATATAATATGACATTTTTAATATTGTGCACGATGACTGAAATTTTGCTCTGGACTATAACATTATCCAATCAGTGTATCACCATGGAAACATTTCATTTCTACTCATATTCAAGGTACAGATTTACATGAAAAATAACAGTTTAATTGATGTACTGCAGTAATTTCAGTCCCATGTCATGTATATATGAAACAAGTCAGTGGAATGAAGATTTTTCACACTATTTCACTCTGTACAAATTTTACCTTGTGAAAACAGTTCATTTCCAATCCTTATCCTGTATATTGGGTCTAATGTCAGTGTAAAACAATAAACATGAAACAGCTCAAACTAAATTTGTGAGTATTATGGCCAAAAAGGAATACTGTATAACATTTAAATATTGATCGCGATGATTGAAATTTTGCTCTGGACCCTAATATTAACCAATCAGTGAATCACCCTGGAAACATTTCATTTCTACTCATATTCAAGGTACAGATTCACATGAAAAATAACAGTTTAATTGATGTACTGCAGTAAATTCACTCCCATGTTATGTATTCATATGAAACAAATCAGTGTAATGAAGAGTTTTCACACTATACCATTCTGTAAAAATTTTACCTTGTGCAAACAGTTCATATCCAATCCCTATACTGTATATTTGGTGCAATGTCAGTTTAAAACAATAAACATGAAACAGCTTAAACTAAATTTGTTAGCTTTATGGCCAAAAAGGAATACTGTATAATATTTAATTATTGAGCACGATGATTGACGTTTTGCTCAGGACCCTAACATTAACCAATCAGTGTATCAAGATGGAAACATTTCATTTCTACTCATATTCAAGGTACCGATTTACATGAAAAATAACAGTTTAATTGATGCACTGCAGTTAATTCAGTCCCATGTAATGTATTCATATGAAACAAGTCAGTGTAATGAAGAGTTTTCTCACTATATCATTCTGTACAAATTTTACCCTGTGCAAACAGTTCATTTCCAATCCATATACTGTATATTGGGTGTAATGTCAGTTTAAAACAATAAACAGGATAGAGCTAATACCAAATTTGGGAGTCTTATGCATGGTTTACAATGGATATTGTTCAAGCTTTTAATTTTAGTCAGTTTGAATGCTTGCATTTAAGGCTGGATTTTCCTCCCTAACATGGTGTTTGTGGTCTCTGGGGATGAAGTTAACCATTTGACCCTGTTAAATGGGATTTAATCACAATAGACATTTAATGGGTGATTCGTGGATGCACATGTATGGTCCTGTTAATGTCATTAACCCCCAGGCAGGGTATGTCACCCTTACAGCCAGTGACTGGTACGGTTCACCCTAGCACTCTTACTGTGTCATTCATCAGTGACAGCAATGTATATTACCTAACTTCATTTTTCCTAAATAAAATGAAATCATTTTTATTTATATAAGGACGGATTATTAGTATGTTGAGCATAAACTAAATTGGAGATTTTTATCCGCCAAAAATGGACATTTTTCAAATTTTGGATATTAATCAGTATGATTGAAATGTTGCCTTTTTTTCAAGCATTAACCAATAAAGGCATCATCATGGTAACAGTTCATTTCTACTCATATTCCTTTTCAGATTCACATGAAATCTAATAGTTCAATGGAGGGAATGCGTTAAAATCAGTCCCATGTGCTGTAATTATGTTGAACTTGTCAGTGCAAAGCAGAGTTTTCACACTATACCACTCTGTACAAATTTTACCTTTTGCAAACAGTTAATTTTCAATCAATATTTTGTATATTGGGTATATTGCCAGTATACACCAATAAACAGGACCTAACACTAAATTGGGGATTTTTATGGCCAAAAAGGAATATTGTATATAACATTATAATATTGAGCGGTATGATTGAAATTTTGCTCTGGACTAAAACATTAACCAATAAGTGTATCGCCATGGAAACACTTCAATTTTACTCTTATTCCTGGTACAGAATCATATGCAAAAGAACAGTTCAATGAATGCACTGCATTAAAATTAGTCCCATGTGCTTTATCCATGTTAAACATGTCAGTGGTATATTCAGTATTTATGTATAATAAATGACATCAATACTGCAATCCAAATTTATAAACATTTCTATAATTTCACTAATATAACAATTATCTTCATTGTTACAAAAGGAATGATTTAGGAAATCTGGATTCTGTTAAAATTAATAGCAAAGTACATTTAAACTGAATATCATTATATTTAAAGGCCTACGTGCTGGGTTAAGAGCACATACATCAAGTTGACAAAACAAACAGTTGGAGACCCTTAATCCGCCAAGTGTATAGATACAGGCAAGTTTGCTCACCAGCCTACATCATGCCGTGACCACATGCCCTGCATATGGCTTGAGTTTACAGCATCACAGTTAATAGAGAGACAAAGTAATGAAGTATTAAAATTATCCCTTGTAGCATTCATAATAAGGATCATAAATGAAAATATAAATATGTATATACAGAAGCTCTACCATATAGTATGCAGAGTTATCAGACTTTTGTACTCTGTACAATTTTTACCTTGTGCCAATAGTTCATTTTCAATCAATAACTTGTAGATTGGGTCTAATTGCAGTATAAACCTATAAACAGTTGACAGCTGAAACAAAATTTGTGAGTTTTATGGCCAAAAAGGAATACTTTTTAACATTTCCATATTTAGCGCGATGATTGAAATATTGCTCAGGACTCAAATATTTTTTCAACATTTCAATATTCATCAGTAGGATTGAATGAATGTATCACCATGGAAACAGTTAATTTCTACCTATATTTTTGGTACAGATGCAGTGCATTAAAGACAAGTTCCATGTGCTTTATTCATGGTAAAACTGTCATTGGAATGCAAAGTTTTCAGACTGTTACACCGGTACTTCTTTAATCTATAAATGCAAACAGTTCATTTCCCATCCATATCTTGTATATTGGGTCTAATGCCAGAATTAACCAATACAGATGATATAGCTTATAATAAGTTTCAGAGTTTTATGGCCAAAAATCATTTTTCTTTAACATTTTAATATTGAGCGGAAGGGATTGAAATGTTGATCTGGTCTGAAGCATCAACCAGTAATTGTGTCACATGCCATTCATGGAAGATCCTGTACTTTTGGTCTAATGTCAGTACAACTCAGTAAAGACTATTCAGTTTTACATTGAAGTGGATTGAATATTTTTTCAGACTGTTTCATCCGGTAAATTACTTGTTGATTCTTTCTATCTGTTATCTGTGGAGTATTCTGAGCAGAAATGGTACTTCCCACAAAGCCGGTAGAGGGACGACTGCCGGCAAACCAGGTAATTCATGTATAAATATATATATATATATATATATATATATATATATATATATATATATATAAATATATATCTCTTTTCTAAGATGAAAGTAATCTATATAGAAAATGTAAGACATGTGACACATTAATGAGATTCTAGCATTTAAAATTATTAATTTGAAGTAAACATGATCTTCCTCTGGAATATGATTCAGGGTTCAATATGCATGTAAATTAAAATACATCTATAATTTTATTCTGGTTCTCTTTTCCATAATCTTGTTGAAAGCGAGTGTATGACAGTGATGACGTTTTCGTTTGTATACATACATATTGTGTCCAGTTATATATGGAACAAAGAGCCCTTGGGATGTCTGTAATATTAGGTTTTAATTTCCTTTTGATATAGAAGAGATTATTGTCCGTCATCCGTCCGTCTGTCTGTCCGTCCGTCCGTCCGTCCGGATGTCCGTCCGTAAGACTGGCACGTTTCGACACCATTGGACCTACGAATCTGAAATTTGCCATACAGTTAGATGTCCCAAAAATCTCCTACCATGCCGAAAATTGGGTCAATAGGACTTCGTTCCTTTGAGATTTTAAGGAAAAACCTCAATTTTTTATTAGAAATCTATTTTTACACTTCAGGACTGCCTAATATCAAAACCACTCATCTGGTTTTCTTCATATTAACCATAAATATTCCTCTATATAGTTCCTATGTACATGCAAGAAATTAAGTCAGTATTATTTAATTTAAAAAAATTATGGGCCCAAACATAATGGACTTTGTAAAAAAATCAGGAAAGATATTTGGTCACTTAAGACCAAAAGTGTTAAAGGTAGGGACTTTTTTTTCAGTAATACAACTTTAATTGATCAAAATTTAATTATATTCCAAAAATTAGATCAAAATCTGTTAAATTTTTTAAAATATTGGCAAAAATATAAAATTGGTACCTTAAATTTTGCCCAAGTTTGACCATGGCACGTTTTTTTCCTGTAAGTACTGTGTAAATTTTCACAGCATGTTTTTGTTAACATTTTGTCTGTTAACACAAAAAATTTGAAACCAGTTGATCAAAAACTGTCGATTTAATTCAAGTTTTCAAGCACCATGTCACACCAAATTTACATCAAGCTAGTGTTATGCAGTTTGCTAGAGCTCAGCTCCCCAGCTTCAGCTCTAAGTTCCGTAAATTTAGCATACAGTTAGATGTCTCCAAAATCCCCTACCATGCCAAGAATTTTATCACTAGGACTTAATTCCTTCGAAATATTAATGAAAAACTTCATTTTTCCATTAAAAACCCGTTGTTACTCTGTAAGACTGCCTAATATCAAAACCACTGATCTGACTTGAATCATATATAATATACATATTTTTCTATACATTCGCTATGCACATGCCAGAAATGATGTCAGTATTGCGTAATTGTTTTAAGTTATGAGCCCAAACATAATGCTCTTTTTAAAAAATCAAGAAATATATTTACTCCCTTAACAAGAGGATTGCTGAAGCTAGAGATTTTTTGTCAGGGATGTAACATTATTTAATCAAGATTCAATTGAATACCAAAAATTAGTTCTGAATTTTTCAAATTTTATAAGTTATTAGTATAAATATAAAATTAGTACCTTAAATTTTGCCCAACGTTGACCATGGCACGTTTGTTTCCTGAGAGCACTGTTGATATAATTTTCATATCATGCACACATAAGGATATCATCTTTGTAGTTTAGAAAGCTGAAAGAAATTGGCCAAATATTGTAGCTTTTATTAATGTTTATATGAGACCATGTCAGACCAAGGCTTTATCCAGCCCCTCTTCAGTCACCTGTATGTTGACCTTGTTGACCTTTCATCAGATTATGAAGCCTTGAGCGAAGCATACACTGGGGCAGCCAGGCGGCTAATGCCCAGCCACAGTTGATCCAGGTGTCCAACCCAACTCATCTAGTAGTTGTTTTGGAAAACAACATAACAATGAACAATAAATTAATAATTTTGTATTGTTTTTATATAACAAATTAAAGAAAAATCAATAGAAAAGGAATTTGTTAGTTGATGAGTAACAGAAAATTAACTTGCAGTTACTGATGATGTAAGAATCTTGTATGGATGGATAGAATGTCAATGTGAATGTTATTCCAAATAACACCATGCAGTCACCTAAGGTATTTTTCAGTGAAATTTTAATGATAAAAAAATAAATCATATTATTCATTACTAGTCATTAGGGGTCATATGAAAGATATTAATGATAACAAAGATGCAGCTGATAATATTAATCTAGATTCCTACTGTGTCTAGTGTGTAGATTGATGTGAAAGTAGTCCAAAGTGAATATATTACATTTATTTTTTTTTAATATAAATAAAAGCCATAAAACCAGGTACTTATGATCATTATTTAAATTTGTTCAATTTTGTATATTCTGGATTCTCAACATCTTTGTTTGGCTAAAACTGAATAAATACTAGACATGGTGCGAATGCTTTGCAAATGTATTTGAATACGAATCTGAATATGTACTGCATTAACAAATTTTATTGCATAAGAATGGGAATTCAGGTAAAAATGAAAGTATTTGAAAACCAGTGCAGATACTTTCAAAATGTATTCATAAATGCATTCATGAATATATTCTATAATATTATTTCAATAATCATTTCAGTTATTTTTATTTTTAAAAAATCATGATTTTCTTATTATTTTTTTTTAATAAAAATTATATTGGCACAATGTTTGTTATTAAATTTTAATAAATAGTTAAACTCTTTTATAATATGTGCTGCTTATAAGTTAAATGGCCAAGTCAAAATCTGTGTGACAATAGCACTCCATTTGTTAATAAAATAAATGAAATCAATCCTCTTCCCTGTCTCCAAAGATACTATCAAAATCATACAAAAGCTAAACATCAACAACTCATAATAAAGCTTATATTTATTACCACACAAAACAAGCATGTGCCTCTTTCCCGAATCATATTTTTTATCATATATAACAGCTGAGCGCCGTGACCCATGGGTCCCTTGTTTCTTATAGTAGCCAGCACATTACCCGTTCTCATGTAGTTGCTGGTAGATGGAGCTCCAATAGCCATTTCGCGGAATAAACATATTTCAGTATTAAAGGGTATTATGGGGAAATGAGCCCCCCCCCACCCCCCCAACAGATCAATTATAATACAGACTGTGTTGGCAAGTGTACATGGGGATCTGCATATAACAGTTTTTATGGCAATAAGGAAGTAATAGGTTGTAATTTCAGGGACTCCCTTTTAGGATCCATATTTCAAACGTGTCCACATTATATGAAGGTCTGAGGGGCGTCAATACAGGAGGGTATGGGTATATATTTCAGCAAGGGGTGGGGTGGGGGTTGATTAATGTATTCATTTCAATGCTATTCAGTGAGTAAGATTTATATATTACAAATGAAATATATAAATATTCAGAAGGAGAGACTAATGTAACATTTCTCCGTTTCTGCTTTATCACATTAATCAATTTTATACCTGGTTGCAATAAAATACATTCAGGTTCACACGCATATCAATAAATCGAACAATCAGATATTTCAATTTTCGCTTACAAAAATAAATTTTTTTAACCTACCCCTTTGAATAATCCCCTGCCCCCCCCCCCCCCCCCCCCCCAAAAAAAAAAAAAAGCAATCCCCTCCTCCCGCCCTTGAAAATAATTGACTCCTCTGGAGGGTCCTGATCGACCCCCTCTCAATCCGCTCTTGCCCGTCAATCACATTCGTCGATACCTTGACCAGAATGAGCATACACCGGCGCTGACATCTGGTGGCTGGTTTGGTACTAAAGCGCGATGCCAAGCAAGGTGAGGTTCAACTCTGTTATGTTTTTGTCCGGCTTCACGGAGTTCTTCATTCTTTATTTTTATGTAAAAAAAAAAAAAACCGAAAGATACATATACTTGACTGTCCTCATGTGAAGATTACCAGAGTCAGTAACAGTTTTATTGACAGACACACAAAACAACACAGAAATTCTATTTAAAATATATTAAAACATACATGTTGACGTAATTATATAACCTTCCAGATATGTATACTTTTACATATGCCCACCTTTACCTTTATATATGTACAAATATATACAAATTTTCCTATGCCATTTTTTAAGACAGCTGTGTTGTACTTTACACTGTGTATAATATGAGATCAATGGTCATAGTAATTTATTAATATTTACTATAACCAGATTTTATTTCTTTTGTTAAAACATTTCAGTTGGAGATTACCTGCATGTACCACCACAGTTCCTTCATAAAATCCTTTATTTAAAAAAATGATATATATTGTTATTGTTCACCTACATGTGTAAAGTAAAAAAATTCCCGGGACAACGTACCAGGAACTGAGCCCAAGAAAGGCTGCACCTATAGCGCGATAGGCCTAACATTGACCATCAAGGTTATCGTTTGTGAGATGGTTCGAATATCCGCAGTGCATGGCAGCTATACCATAAAATTTTGAAGGATTCATAATAATAATAATAGTTTCACTTTTTATTTTTGTCATGCATGAAGGTGTTATGACTGACTGTTATTTGTTACAAAAGGAACAAGGGACTAGATGCACACAAAGTCAAATGTTTAACTATAGAACAGTGTGGCATCAGTGATCCCTTAAAATAACCAAACCGTGGCAAAGCCCATTTAAATTAAAAATACATGCAGAATACATGCTGGTTTTAAAAATGATATTAATTGTCCATAGATCCTTCTTTGTAACTTGGAGCGAGCGATGGTGGGTGTAAAATGCACAGATGTGAACACAAACCCAAGGGTTTTAGATGGACTCAGCTGTTGTAAGTGATAACAGTCAGCGAAAATAAATATACTATTTTGTTATCCAAAATAAGTGGTTATCATGGTCGTGGCAAATAAATAAATCCTATGACAAAAAGAAATAGTTACTCTTGATTTGAAAATTTAAGTATTTTCAGTTATTAAAGTATCTGGATATATATGACAGACACCAGTCAGAATCACTCAGAGTAGTTTAACAGATACAGGGGAAATCTTGTGCTTCTAAAGAAGCAGGGGCGTCATTATAGGGGGATATATACCCCCCACTTTTTGGCAAGGGGGGGGGGATGGTCAATGTATCGCTTACGATATAGGAAGCAGGGCTACAGGTAAAGCGCTGTGTAAAGAGCGTATTTAACAGAGTGTAGCGCCACCTGCAGATGACAACCATTCACATGTCAAAATTAGCAATATGCTTGAACATTTAATGCAAATACCTTATGCTGTGCTTGGGTTATGTGATCATGAATTTTACATAAAATTTGCAAGCACCTGAAATCGTAAAATTTGTTAGTGGTAAAATTTGTATCTGTATTTGCAATAAAAAGCCAGTTTGAAAATAAACCAATCAAGTCATATACATTTAATATCCATTCCCTCATGACATAGTTTAACATGATATAAAAGCTGATCTTTAATGATTTTCTGACTGATTCGGGAATAAGTAGGCTTCTCAGGCCTTTTGTAATTATATTAGACAGTGACTGAAATATTATAAAAATAAACTATGCAGCGCCTGGATAAACACTCCTTACGTTGCTCATACTAACGGCTTGTCAACTAATTGGCAAATTATTGCTATTTGTATATGCTTTAACTAATTTATTGGCTGAGAACTGTAAATCAAATAGATACCGAGGTGACCAATCTTTAAGGAACAAGCTGAAAATGCAATTTCACCTCGCAGAGAGTTTAGCCAGCAAAGGTTTCGCCATGTGTAGGGGAAAATCAGATTGCAGTCATATGCTATATCTACCAAATTTTGATAGCTATTGGGTAAGTGTTTATAATATTGAGAAATATTGGAGAAGAAAAAAGCAGCATGTGATTTGAAGCTATTTATTAAAGGATTGGGCTGGACAGAAAGACGGACGGACAACTAGACGGACAGCTGAGCGGCACGACGTTGGACAGACGCGGATTATCTTAGTGGTCCTCCCTCCTGTGGCAGGGGACAAAAAAAAGTAATATTTTTTATGATCTAAAACTTTCTATGCGTTAATTAGACAGCTCCAACCCATTATAAATTCAGTATATGTCTTGAACAGAGAGGAGGGGACGGCGAGGTTGCATAAACTTTTGGAGTTCGATATATATATATATATATATATATATATATATATATATATATATATATATATATGGTAGTTATGATGATGTGTAGCTTTCAGGAAAAGGGAGTCATTATTACCATCACGTATTAGAAAGGGTACAGTTTATTAATAAAAACGCCACTTTCCACTCTGTTCATATCCTTTTTATGGCAACCGTTAGTGCCTGACAAACGTTCCCATAAACCAAAACAGTCTTTTAATATGTCGAGCGACTCAGAAGAAGAACTGTCAGATTTGTATTCAGGACATCACACTCCAGCACATTATGGCTTTATCACTCAACAGCTACGTTTATGGCGAGCTTGAGCATCAGACACTTACACGTGGAACTTCAGTTCTTGTCCATTATTGACAACTGAGGACGTCGCGCCTTGAGATAATACGGCCAGCATGAACATGAAGGAGAACAAATAGTTGATGTGTAACTAAGCTTTTACTTTGAATGCTTACCATTTAATGTTCTGCAGTTTTGACGAGGTCTCTTGGTCTCCCACTTGACGGTTCCAATTTGTACGAACACGCAATGCATGCACTCTATACTTGACTCACTTTATCATGAACCCTCGACCCCGTATACGTTGTGGAGGATAGTTGGCGAGGCAAAAGTATATTGTATACTTACTGTAAAAATCGTCTCTGTTCATATTTCTTTCTATACCATTTTAAAACACACATGAAAATTCTTAACATATTATCAAACAAACATGTATTACACATCAAGAAAATATATTGGTATGATTTATTAACGTGTTTTCGTAAAAAGTTGCAGCATATCCATGCAACATTTATGTACAGATCTATTATTTACCCACATAAATCAATAAAAGTGGTCAATATTGGTTATTTTTTGGTCGAAATCTACAGCCTTTTTTAGTTTCCAATCTGCGTTTGACCAGTTTTACAAACATTCCTCAATGAAGGAATCACTTTCACTATTTAAATTGCTATGAATGATTAAAATAATAAACAAAATTCACATGTTTATGGATATATAGCTGTTCAAATAACAGTCCGGATTTATTTACTGTAAACCACTCTTTTTAAGACCAGCCTGTTTACAAATACAATTGTCTATCATTGTTATATGTTTGAGAATTTTTTTACTTAGATAAACAGACTGCCAATGGCAATTTAGAATTATAGTAAGCATTTTTAATTGTTAGATATATGTATAATTGTGTTTTAAAAAAGTGTTAAGCAAAGAAAATCAATTAATATGGAAATTGAGGAAAGATTGTTTATATTGGAATTAGGGTACACCTGGGGGTGTAAGTGTTAGCTACGGGGGGGGGGAAGCTATAAACTCAGATGTTATAGACGCCATGGAATTTAGAGAGATATAAACCTTGCAAAACCAGATTACAGGTCAAAGGTGCGTGCACGTTTATTATATTCATACCCTAATATAATCTTCTTCTATTCTTAATAAAACATAGGCATGTATTGTAGAAAGCATAAAACAAAGACAGGCCTATATATACTAACAGGCAAAGGGTATACCATTTTCAAACTTACCAGGAATTGAAGTTGTAATAATCAAATAAATATTATCATGAACATTGAATTTACAGAAAACTTACTTGTTTTCAGTCATATATGATTACATATTGAGCAATTAAAAGAAATTGTTATATTTCAAAGCAGACCTCTCTTTAAAGTTATGTTTGAATATTAAGCATAATAGTATATTTTCAACCGTTCTCACAATGCATTATATTTAATTCCTTTACCCCATTTATAATATACCTCTAAAATACTGACCTGTATCACTAAACACACTCAAAAAGAAATAAATTCTCAGTTGTAATCACGGTAGGCATGTAGAGTGAGAAGAAATGGATTTTCTATGCAAATTGATCCAATTTATGTCATTTCTCAAAGAAAGGTCACGTTGACTTCCAATCAAAAAAAGGGGCCAAACTCCCCCCCCCCCCCCCCCGGGCTCCAAAGTCGATGTTTACGTGAACATTGTCGAGAGCAGAGCAATAGTCATTGGTCACAATTAAGTGCGTCAAGGCGACCACTTTGTGTATACCCGAGTTAAAACACAGTTTGACGAAAGCGTATTAAAAAGATTTGATTTAATTGGACTGTCGTATTGTGTTAATGACGCACTTTGTCTGAATTCGGGGATTGTCAAGATATCAGGTGTGAACATTTACGTAGTTCAGATAATTAAGTGGGACCCACTCAGTATCACTGTGGATTCAGTCTTTTTGTATGGGTATATTTTTTCGATGGGAACTTGGGCACGGTCGAAATTCTCTTTGAGTATTGAACATCTGTTTCTTGTAATTATATTTTTAATGTTTAAACCTCAGTCATGTTGATTCTGTACGATTGTGTGGGAGTTTGGTACACATCCGCACTTCTAGCATAATATTCAGAAGACCTGGAGGTCCAACCGATCGAGCCAGATTGCGACATAGATAAACAAACATACGGACACACAGACAGAAAAAAATACAAATATAATTGAGAAAGGTGTTATGAAAAATATGTGCATATATACTGATAAAAAATAAATGGACAAATTAGCACATATTGATGTTATACAATTTTTCTAATTCGAGACCGGTATGCTGCTCCTGGCCCGCCCACTCTCCGATATGTTGACTTGGATCCATGGCCTATCAGTGAGTTGTGTTTATCATGTGTTGAAACAGGACCAGCCTACAGACGGATGACCCGGCCCGTGCCTACGTGTAAGCGTGATCGATGGAAAGTTACGCATGGAGAAACATTGAAAGGCACCCATTTATCTCACCAAAATATCACCAAAAAAGTCCCTAAGACGGAGCAATGAACGGAATAATATGATGGGTTGTTTGCGTGCTTAGGTCACCTTACGCAGTAAACACCATGGCCGCCTACGTATGTACATGCAGAGTAACACGTACGACTTTAACGAGACGAAATTATCACGTGCTACAGTCTCTCCCTCTCTCTCTCTCTCTCTCTCTCTCTCTCTTCATAATAAAGATTACAATAAAAATTCCATTCGGATCTCTTAAACTTCATATTACAGTGGCGGATCCAGAACAAACTGTTGGGGGGGGGGGGGGGGCTCAGATTCTAGCTTGCATGGTGGTCGAGAGCGCGTTAAGCGTCCGGTGGGGGGGGGGGGAGGATGTGGGAGGGGGGTGTCCCCCTCACACCGTTAAGAAATTTCTTTACAGTGGCGGATCCAGAACAAACTGTTGGGGGGGGGGGCTCAGATTCTAGCTTGCATGGTGGTCGAGAGCGCGTTAAGCGTCCGGTGGGGGGGGGGGGGAGGATGTGGGAGGGGGGTGTCCCCCTCACACCGTTAAGAAATTTCTTTAAGATATGATGATTAAGAAATCAAATTTGAGCATTTTCGGGCACTAAAACCAGACATTTTTGTTTCTGATAAATTGGATACAAAGCAGAAGTTTTAGAACATAGGCCTTAATCACTTCTGTGTCTAAAAAGTTCTAAAGGTTTACCATTTGTCACCTTGTAATACCTAGTGACTTGCTGGTATATGAATGGTCCTGACAATGGTGTAGGCCCCCCTACTGGACTTTATCTTCCAGCGCTGCCAGTACAAGGACTAGCTTCAAGTGGACACAGTATCGGAGATATAAGACTTTATTCCTTAGCATTTACTCATGTGGTAAGTTGATAATTCTGGTACTGTTTGTTCCGTGTGTGTTTAATGCCCTGCTGATTAGCCTGAATTCTTGAACTAATAATTCACTGTCAAGAAGTTTATAAGGACCAGGTAAAAAGTACATTTTCCCAGAAAACCTTGATACAATTTACAATTTTCATGAGCCCGTAAAAAATCTGGGGGGGGGGGGGGGGGGGGGGTAGCGTCATATCGACCCTCTGGCATTACGACCAGATTACTATAGCGCCAGAGTGTCATGACGTCTATGTCTGAGGAACGCATTAATGAATTACCGCATTAATAAATATTTTCGTCATTTCTGACAACGCTTCATGGCCTACAGGTACACTGTCAATCAACATTAACCAGACCAATCGTTAGCATTTTTCGTGTACTTTCTAATAATACCAAACATGAGAAAAGTTCCGTTTTAACTCAGCACATTGGTAAACCCTTTTGCGTGTTTGTTGAATTTATGACCGCCTGAACACAAGCATGGCTCGTACGGGTTACAGGACGCAGGCAGCTTGCAGGCGATACAGGAAATGACCCGTGTCCATAGAGACGGTGTTTCAGTTTTAAGTAGTGAGCTCACATGTATACTGTTGTGTAAATTCATTATTTGCCCTCCTTGGATCCGCCACTGTATTGAGATCATAAACCCTGCATGGATCCTGCAGCATTTAACACTCAACCTAATACGGCTTCTTTATCACTATCCAGCAGAAATGTAAATATATATATATATATATATATATATATATATATATATATATATATAAACATGTGTTGTTGACGGTTGAATATGTTGTGTTATGCGCTGAAGCATTAAGTCATTGTCCATTTAAAATATATGAGGAGTAGGCTTATGCCTGCATTTTGAAATGAAATGTTTCAGGGGTGATACATTTAGTAATAACTTGGAGGAATTTTACGGTACACAAAAGTTCATAAGTAATATAACATCAGTAGTGATGGCTAGGTACCTACTAAAGTGTTTGTACTTGATGACCTTTGGAGTGCACCTGTCCCCGGGTTTGTTTACAAACAAAGGGTTGTTGACCTGGTGGGCGGTAACTGGGTCAAGTGGAACATCTGGCCAACTGGGTCAACAGGCCTCTCCTGTGTTTGTTTTGTTGGTATGTTGTGGTGATATCTGATAGCTGTAAATGTAAGGGTGACATTGTGATGATGACCAGACGTCTGGTTATATAAGATGATGACCTTTGGTTATACATCTGGAAAGTTCTGCAGGTCGGGTAAGGTTCCGGACGACCACAGGATGTCTGTTCAACTGGAGGTGTGTTGCTAAATGCAGGGCATGATAAGCCAGCCTGTCTCATCTGCCTGGCCTGGTTGTGGCCCGTGAAACCGCAGTATTGCACAAGACCACGTGGTCGTTCTGGAATGTTCTGAATGGTGACGCTGATGTCACCAGCTAAAAATAAACCAGTTTATATAAACTCCCTAATCGGGACTTGCCAACACAAACCAGCCATGGACTTTCAAGGCAAGACGTTTTATGGCAGCCCTGCGTACAGTTATGACGAGCGGCCGACCAAACGGCCGAGGGCTGGCTCACCAACCTTTGGCGATGTTCGTCAAGAAATGAGCACAAGTTATTACAACGAGATGCAGAATGGGTCAGGAGTCACCCTAGCTGACCTGAAAGGGCAGCTGTGCCTGCCTCTGGCCACATGGCGAGCCCCGGCTCAACCGTCCAACATAAAACAGCACTTTACAGCAAACAGCGGCTACTTCTACGCGTCAAAATTCATCATGATAGACCAGGACGAATTGGAGGTCAATTTCTACAAGGTGGCCAGCGAAAAATACGGACAGCCTGACCACAACAAAGTTTGCACCCTGAACAAAGCGGCTGTCAAGTCGCTAAAGAAGCTCCTCGACACCATTCATCATTTTGTCAAGGAAGAAAAACCCAGCCAGCCGTTCCTTTTGAGCATGGTGGACGAAATGGACGAACAACAGGAACCTACCTTCAGCCGGTTGGAGTGTCAAGTCCAATTTGACCAGTACGAGAAGATCTATGTGGCTATCCGGACCTGCTTCAATCAGAACTTCGGGGTGCCGGGGGCCAAGAAACCCAACTGGAAACCAGCCCTTGGGGAACTGCGACTGACCAAAGACGAGTGGAACCGGTTTGTCCAGTATGCTTACCTGATTTACAAGTTGGTGCTCTTTCAGGCGAAAAAAGACGAACAGAGGGACTGAAAACTCTGTGAATACATAACCTCCTGCCAGATTATCTTAATAAGGCATACATTGTCATAAACCCGTTATCCGTCTCCCTGGTTTATGTTCCATATCCGCTCCTGACTGTGTGGCTGATACATCCTGTAACATGTTACATCCTGTTATGCGTGTATATTTGTGTGCCTGGCCTCGCTGGTATTTGTGCTGAGCCTGTACGTCCACTCCCTGCACCAAGCCATACATCCGGTTTCGGGAAACTAGGACGCTGACGTCACTACAAACCATGTTTAAATTCGCCGGTTTACCACCAGCTCATAACAGCACTGACATTCAAGCAAACCAGACGCGATGGCAACCAACTGCGCTTTGAACTTCAATTATGGGAAACCCATCCCCAGCCTCCATCTCCAGCACCAGGCCATGGGTGCGGCAGCACACGCTAAGGTATGGGCTATTACACAGAACCCTTCACCCCACCCACTGATTACTGTATCCGAGAACAGGGAGACTGAATATACCAGCAACAGCACCCACCGTGTTACGCACAGCAAAGTGGACGGCTGGACAATACACAACAGTAAAGAAAAGCTGTATGATACGTACTTTGATGTTGCTGAGTACTTTGAAATTAACAGTCGAGCCTGCCGTGTTCCAGAGTTCCAAGCAAACCAGTTCAATGATACCAATCGCACGGTGCTGACCGCCATGACGGGGGTGCAGTCCCGTGTGAGTGGTGACAAACTCATGCTGGAGGTCAGCACCCGGAGTGGGCACGCGGTGCTGTACTGGAAGAATGAGGAGGGGGAGAGGGGAGAAATGGAATTGGACCTAAACTGCTTTACCAATGTGCTTCACCAGCTCCCAAGCCTGCTGATGGAAATGGAGTCACACGTCAATAAAAATAAGGAAAATGACCACTTTTTCGGTAAGATCAATTATTTTCACATTCTATTGAGAAACAAGAAAGGTAACGCCCCTTCACTGCTCGAAATGAAGGACGACCTCAGTGTCGTGATACACCGCCAAGCTACTTACCCAGCCTTTGTCAAGCGCATAGACGAGACATATGAGATGGACCCGAAATACTTTGACGTGACCAACGAGGAGTGGGGCCGTTTCAACCGGAAACAGATGTGTCACTTACTCAAAACACTTTGGGATTTCTGCCCGCAGCCGCAGACTTGTCACGTGACCCTGACGTAAGCACCATATCGGTTATCTCTTCGTGACTATATTTAGCTTGGATGTACTCCGTGCCATTCATTCTGAGCTATGTGTTTGCTGATAGCAGACGTGTTGTCCTGTGTCCTGTATCCGTTCATTCTAATCGGGCAGTGTTGTTGTATTGCTATCGATAGTTGCTGTGACAAACGCCGTCGTAAGCAGCAGAAAAAATGTCAGTTAAAATCAACCCTGAGTCAGAAAACCAGAACGTCTACCAAACTTCCGGAGGAGTCGACGGGGGGAGTGGTGTGAGCAAAGAACAATTATGTACTTGGGCCATAGCCCTGATTAAGCAGATCAAGAATGAGTCACAGCACCCATGGACGTGGAGGAAGTGTAAGGCCATAGAGAGGGGCATACAGGATTTGGCGAGATACGAAGAAAACACCAGTGACATTGACAACGCGAGCTGCTGTACTTCTGGCAGTTTTAGTAGTCTTTATTGCAGTAGCAGCGGCGAGGACAGTGAAAATCATCAAGGGGATAAAAATAACGACAGGACCAGACGTCATAGACGCAAAAAGAAAACACTTAAACGCTCCGGCATTGATGCTCACACCTCAATTGACAGCGATGAATATGTGGCACTAGACGACCTCACTGACGACAGTGGTCCAAATTTTATAGACTAATAAGAAATATTAAAACCTCAACAGTCAACGTGGATGTAGCGACAGGAGAGTTTGTATTATTTAGAAATAAAAACACATCTGTATATATTTTTTTCATGATTTTATTCATTTATTATCATTAAGAGAGTGTGTGTAATCGCGTATCTGCTTGAAAGTTTCAGCAGCCAGAGCGTTGTTGTAGTCGTAGTCCCCAGGCTTGTAATATTTCTCCACCAGGTCATCCATGCTTGTCCCCGGATGCGTGAGTTTGAGTGTGATGAATGTGACGCAGTGTTGCCCGCATGTGGACACTGTAGGATCCGTGATGTTTTGCACGTCCTGCTCGTTCCAGTCCCAACGGTCAGCCACAGTGTTGTTGTCTATAAAACGTTGGACCGGTTTCTGTATAGGGGGTAGCCCGTAGGGGTCAAAAAATTCCAGCTCCTCGCCCTTTTCGTGGTAGATGCACTGCCAGTGCTCTCCTGAGGTCCCGCTACTCCCCGTGTTGATCACCAGTGCATAAGGGGGGTCCAGTCGGAGGTGACGCAGGGTGTCGTAAGGTCGGGTCCCCTTGTATTTTTCCTTCAGCAGATTTTTTAACACACTGTCTAGCTCGTCCTCCCACAGGGGTTTATTGTGATCACTCCCAGCTGACCCTAACATTTTTCTTCGGATCGATGATCAGTTTTTCCTCGTTCTCCGACAGGACTACGAGGGTTAGGGCTTTATCTGTGGCTTTTGAGAAGTTTAACTTGAACGTGATGTTACCAAACTCCTTCAGGTGCTGCCTGTCCTCGTCTCCAAGGCTCATGTCACCCGTCAGGTCGAAACCGTACAGGCAGAACCCGTTGGGGTAATCCTGGAAACTGATGTTGAAAGACATGTTGGAATCCAGACGTTTACAGGTGGTCAGCAGACGCCTATAGGCCTCCCTATACTCCCGTGTTTCATAGTCCATACGGAGAGGGAACATTGGGTACACTTTTCCGTTTTTGACCAGCTGCAGCTCTTGTAGGTTGTGATGAGCAAAATTATAAGGGCATTTGGTCTTTTCGCCGGCGAAAGCCTCGTTGCTGACTAGCCCACACACCAGTTTCTGTGGCAGGGAACCAGTGTTAAACAGGTTACTGATGGTGTACTGCTTGCTGCCGGTGGGAACAGTGTGTGTGATGACCCTTGACCTCATGACTGGGATAGGTTTCTCCGCGGTCATCAAGGCCTTTTCCTTCTCCAGGAAGGTTGTCTCCGACAGTTTGACGTAAGGCACGAACAGCCTTGAGGACACGACCTCACATCTGACCTCCGACCCGCTGTCAGTCATAACCACAAAATCCTGGTTCTTTTTCTCGAAAGTTAGTATCATGTCCAGACCGTAAGGCAGGTACCTGGCCTGACTGAAGGGGACACACATGGGCACATCATACAGCTTGATGGTATGGTAGTCTGTTTTACCTGACATCTGGTGGTCAAAGAACCAACTGTTGCGGGTGGCAACAGCGTTACCTTCCACAGGGAAGTCGTCTTTGGTGAAACCGTGAAATTGGGTGTTGTCCTTATCCTTCAGGGTGGACTCGTTGACGGTTCCTTGCCTGTAACGTTTCAGGGTGACCTCGTCCATCTCACCGGCCACGACCTGATGCCAGCCATACAGTATTCCTTGGTCGTGTAGCTGCTGAGGGGTGTAGGTCAGTAGCTTAGACAGGTAGGCTTGATAGGGGTAATTTCCGTCAACGTCTGTGACAACCTTGTGGTTGAGCTTGATGATTACGTTGGACCACCGTGAATGCCACAGGTTGTTGACCACGCTACCTACCTTATCGCTATATGACATGTTGGTTGAGGAATTTTTCTTGAGTGCCACCTCAAACTCAACAAACATGTCATTCAGATCGATATAATGCTGAGGTATCTGGTTTTTCACGTTGAATGTTATGCTGTTATTGTCGCTTCCGGTGTCCGGGTTCAGCTGCTGTTCCAGCCTGTCAATAATCTCGAGCTGGATCTGGGCCTCTCCGTAAATGATCTCGTCGTTCACGACCTTGTCCGGCATGATGGACTGTATGGTGTCACCTGTTTCAGAGTCCATATTTTTTCTGATGTGAGTGTGGGTTGCCTCTCCTCCGGGGTAGCGGGGAATGTTACGACTGTTTTTGTACCGGTTTTCTCTCTCTCTCTCTCAGCTGAAAAATATGTTCCTCTTTCGCTTCACTATTCTCCTCATTCGCCTCTTGGCTGTCGGTGCCACACGGTTCGATGTGGCTTTCCTCTTTGCACCCCTTCTGACGGGTGCCGTCGCTGCTGCCGTCACGGCTGGTAGGTTTCTCTTGGCTAGGGTGCCCAAGGTGGTGGTCACGGCTTTGGTCAAAGTTTTGCCCCCGAGGTTACGGGCCAACTGTTCTGAACTGTCCTTGGCGTACTTGATGGCTTTGTTAGTCAGGTCACCCACAGCGGATTTCGCTGTGCGGCGCAGGTTTCTGCTGCTGAGCAGTTGTCTGACTTTTTTAGACTTTACCAGTTCTACCGCTTTTTTCGCTACGGCACTCTTACCCGACTTAACCAGGGACCTGACAGCGTCGGTGGCTTTACGTGTCAGCCCGGCGCTGACCGATTTCATGCCGCTCCTGAGCAAGCCTTGTAGTCCAGTGCTGGCTGTTTTTTTAACTACTTTACTCCCCACCTGCTTGACCCCAGATTTCACGGCCCTGGCTCCAAATCTCTTGACTCCGGCTTTCACGGCTCTGGTCCCAATTCTCCTGACCCCAGTCCTGAGGGCTTTGCTACCGGCTTTCTTCAAGGCTGTCAGCCCCAATTTACCCAGGCTGCCCAGCAGTCCTTTGCCAACCATGTATTTACCCGACCCGAATCCGGGGGCCACAAACGGCACGTTGCTACCCAGTGCCCCATAGCCGCGTTGGTAACGCCTACCAATGTACCTGCCCCCACTGCCAAGTTGATAACGTTGTCCGGGCATGATTTCGGTGTTTATGCTTTGTGTTGGAGACTCGACATTTGCACTGTTTTTGCTCTATTTATTTAACCTTCCTTAAAATCTTGATCAAGTCGTTTCTGACTTTCCCGATGACCCTCAAGGCCCTTTTATTCCATTTTCTCATGCGTTTACCTCCTCTCCCTCTCTGATAGCGCCTCCCGCTTCCTCTCTGGTAACGTTTTCTGACCATTTTTTTCACATTCACCCATCCACATTCACCAACGCTCACAACTTATTTTGTGTTTAAAAAAAAAAAAAAAAAAAAAAAAAAAAAAAACAGAGAAATGTAAATAAGAGATAGAAAAAAACAACTTTATTTTGTTATTCATATATATCAGATTTTAAAGCAGAGCACATCAAAACAACCCACTGGGAGGAGTCTCAGAGCAGTACTCGGCGAACGGCTCTTCGGGATTGGTGATTTCTCCGGTGCTGACGTTAATGTCATTCCCACAGTCCTCAGCCTGTTTTTCGATCCCCGCCTCCTCAGCTGCCTTGTTGATGATATTGCTGGCAGTAGTTGCTGCGGCGACCTCTTTTGTCTTCTTAGCCTCTTTAATTTTCCTGGCTTTTTTAGCCTCAGCTCTCTTCTTAGCAATCTCTCTTATGTTAGGTTTTTGTATCCTGAACTTTTTCCTAGGGTTTCCAACTTGAAACTCCCCGTCAGTATTTTCTTCCTCTTTGACTTTCCTCTTAACCCCTTTGCTTTTTTGTTTTTCCATGCTTTTTTGCATGGATTCCAGGAGGTTGATGCCAGTGCCCATCTTCTCGGCCTGTTTTTCCAACACCTTGAATGTGTTGGTCAGCTTGTCGGTGACCTCATTGTCCATGATGCAAAGGCGGGTGATCAGGTCCATCATCTGGTCCTGGGTCTCGATCTCAGGAACGAAGGGTCCGGTTAAATAGGTCTTGATGAGATGACCGCCTGGCAGCTCTTCATGCATCACGGATATGATGTGTTTCAGCCCCTCCACGGCTCGCAAGAGGGCGTCCATGATCTCAGCCCTCCCGGATATCTGAATCAGCATGGTATGCCCAACAACCTTCTCGTCATCACTCTTGTTTGTAGGTTTGTTCTCCATCACGATGTGTATGCGCCAGTTGTCGCGTTCAGAATGACAAGGGAGCGGTCTGCAGACTATAGATAAAAGGTCTCATGAATCACTGTTCTATTTTAAGACTGATGACGTCATTCACGTTTGGTCTATAAATACCCTTTGGATTTCCCATGACGTCATCACATCCGGTTTTCTAAAAGAAAACAGTGACGTCATCACTCCATGAAAATCAGTCATAGACACATTTAATGACCTTACGGTCGTGGGCTTTGACACGGGTAAACACTTTTTTCTTCACGCAAGTCCCCTTTGGAGCAGCTTTTCTCCGCACGGGCGGAGGTCTAAGATGATTCTTTTTCTTCTTCTTAGGTAGGTATTTTTTCCTTTTTTGTACAACAGATTTTCTCTTGCCCATTTTAGCCTCTCCCATGGTATTGATTAGCTTGTGTATAGGGTTGTTCAGATGAGAGAACCTCCCGATTTGTATGGTCCAGGCGTCCTGCAACGACTTAAACCCGCGGGCTGGGTCACCGTTGACTGGCACCAGGGCTACATTTCTGGGTGTAGCCGCCCCTATCATCCCCGCCACGGCTGCGGCAGCCTCCACAGACTCAGGGCTTGGTCCAAAAGGTTTATGAGGAGTGTTTTTAATTCTCACCATAACTTGTATTTGACTGTTTTCACGGTTGTTTTAACTCACATTTTGCTCATCGTCTCCTTGTCGCAGCATCCAGCGCTTTTTTGACCCCGAAACCAGCTGCGCTGCCTACAGCCCCGAGGGCCGCCGCCTTGCCGATAGCCGGGAGGGCTGCTGCTAGGAGTGGGAGAAAAGGGAGCAGGCCACCTCTCCTCCTCCTCTTCCTTCTCCTCCGGATGTTTCTCCTTCTCCTTCTAGGCATTCTGTATATTTCAATCGCTTGATAGTCCCCACGGGTTTGATGTTCCACACTTTTTGTGTCCATTTTCACAGTTTGCTGAACATGATCTCTGCACTAACCAACCCCACTTCGTCATACGGGGATCTGGTGTTTGACCAGATGTGAGTGGTGCTCATGTAGTCTACGTAATGGCCCGCTGCCTTGTTGATCAAATCCTCCCCCAGAGATCGCAGTTTACCCCCAGCAGCACCCACCACTCTCAACAGTTTACATATGACGGTGTGAGGGATTAAGAGGGCTGGTTCAGAACCGTCTGCAGGGAACAGCACCCCGATGTAAATCCCATCCACTTTGTAGAACTCCCCATAAGGCATGGTGTGAATGATATTCACTGAGAACTTTGGGGCTTTCTTCAGGGCCTCATTCTTCTCAACCACCATCATCGCTTTCTCAAGGTACAAGGGTATGCTCTCCAGCGCCGCCTCCAACATGTCCATCGCTGGGTCCCTTAGCTCTTTACCACTACCGCACACGTCCATCTGGTTCGGGTATCTGTGACAGAATGCGCTCTCAACCGCAGGCGGAGTATTTTTTATACACAGCTTCTGCTTTGGCACGGTACAGGTTCTCCTGTATTTCCTGGGCATATAGCAGGGGGAGCCTGTGGTCAGCGCCCACAGGCTCCACCTCGAAAACATCGGCCCTTTGACTGCTGAATCTGACTGTTTTGATTCTCAAATGTTTCATGATATCCACGAGCGTGGTTTCATTGCTCTGCCGTGACACGTCCGTTCGCTCCATAGCGCTAGCTTATAAATGATACACCACCCTGTGGCTTGAGGTGAAAAGTGCAGATAACGCGGCCTTCACCCGACTTAAAGGCCACCCTTTGACCTTTCTCGTTACACAAGAAAACATGTATGTCAGACAGCCTGTTTCGGTTGACTGGGTAATAGTGCAGGTGGTCAAAGCCTTGGGTGAACATGTGCGTATTTTCATCTGTGACTGAAAGCTCCGACTCGTGTCTAGGATCAATCACTCTGACGATATCTGTGTGTTTATCTCCGTACACACTATTGTACACCCATCCAGGGAGCCTGACCTGCACCAAATCTAGCATGTCTCCTTCCACCCTAGGATGGGATATGGATACCAGTGCGATCTGGTACTCTGTCCCCCTAGTGGTAAGCTCCGCGTAAAAATGATTTCTGTACTCGCTCATCACATTGTTTGGGTAATATTCTTCCGAGGCGTCGGAGAGGGTGGAGATGTACAGGCTACCGTTCTCATCAAGCACCCCCATCGTTTCTGTTAAGTTTCGACTGGAAATGCAGTGTGGCTTCCGGTTTGCTGCTCAGCTGTGCGGGGTACTGCAGGGGTCTGTCTAGCGAATCACGCACCTGGACGTGTATTTTGGACACTTCTCGGATATATTTTAGTCTGACGTAGTCCAACGTGTTGAACTGAAAGAAAATAAAGTGTTGCATCAGTACCCCGTCACCATCCACAACATACTTAAGCACGGGGGCGTGGTTGCCCCCCAACACAGAGTTTTCCACTAAACCGTCTGCGTGGACCCAAAGCACTAGGAATCCTCTGTTCGGGTTTACAGGGGCGTTGTGGATAGGTCTGAAATTTACGCTCATCCCTATATCTTCTCTTTTGGCAAGTGACGGGTTGTGGCTTCCGGTCCCAATCGTTAGCCCGGCAGGGAAGCCCAGAACATTCGCCAGCGGTTCGTTGAGGGTCAGGGTGGTTTTGCTTTCGTTGTTAAACTGGAACTGCACATGGTCTTCCGTGTCTGCAATTAACTGTAGGTCACCTAACCCCGTTTGAAGAAACTTCTTTAATTGACTGATGAGAGATTTTGCCGTGTAATGCCCCTTTGACAATGAAAATTTCCTCTTCCATTTTTTTGCCGTATTATTCAAGGTCACCACCATTTCACCTTCGTGGACATTATAAAAGTACCGTGGGAGGCGCATGTCAACCAGGGCGACCTCCCATTCGTCCCGTGGTTCCAGGGGTATGGGGTCGGGGAGGATGTGGGGTTCCCCCATATTGATCAAACGGCTAAAGCTGGACAGGCGCAAGGATTTAGCTGGTCTGAAATGCAAGGTTATTAGGCTTTTTTGCCCAGCCCTGAAGGGGACGCGTTCCCCATCGGGACCTTTGATGGATATAGACACTTCGTCCAACTTCCGCTTCCCGGGTTTGATGCGGTGGTACTGACTGTGTCGGATGCAAATGTTCGAGATCTGGCGTTCTTTCGGTGCAAATGGGCGCGTCACTGTACGCAACTGCAATCCTTCTTCCTCCAACGTTTCATGTAGATAGACGTGCATCTCGTCTCTCCCCTGCCCCGCCCCCAACGTTTCAGGCATGAACACTGAGGTTCCGAAAACAACCGGTTGGCTGTCTATAGCTATGGTGCTGGTGTCTTTCTCCATTTTGTTCAGTGTTCTTTTCAACTTGATTTGAAAGGAGGTGGTGTATAACTTCCTACCCCATGGTTGAGGTCGGACAGATAAAGGGATCACTTGATAGTCAATGTAATTCCCGTAAAAAGCCACCCTTCCTCCTTCCTCCAGTACGGCACCCAGCCACACCTCCCCTGAACCCTCTGTGTCATCCACTTCAGGCCACTGGAGGAGCCTGTGCGCATAGCCCGGGCTCAGCACTACGTGTACCAGCTTTGTACCTGCGGGTATTTCTCGTTCCAACCTTTTAAATGCAATCACCAACTCACTTTCAACAAAGGTGAACTGAACCTCATGGTAATATTTCTCGAGGTACTTTTTCAAAGGGATGTACATCCCTGTGGTAATACCATGTGGAATGTAATGTCGTTCGGGGTTTTCAGTGTCCAACATGTTTTTCACCCACAGGGAATTGTCAGCTGCGAAGGGTTCAAACCTGTCCATCGGTAATCCGGGGTCCAGGTACTGGGAGAGTTTTTTGTTGTACATGATGTAATACTCATTTAAATTAGGGACATAAGCCCCCTTGTACTTGAATTGGCTGTAAATACGCCCTCTGTGGTCTATTCTCAGTTCTTGTGTGACACTTGTTGGTCTGTTGTGATTTTTAACACGCATGATAGCCTGCATGCCACTTACCAATATATTCAAGGTCCTGTACAATGTGACGGCGAGATCTTGAGGGGAAGCGGGTATAGGAAAAAGGTGATGTAAGATTGTCCTGTTTTCTGGGTTGCATAGTTCCATTTTTAAGGGTTTGGCTAGCGTGGTCCCCTCCTCCTCTTCAACTTTTTCTTCCAAGTGAGCCGGGACGTTCAGGTCAGTTAGCGCCACCTCCCAGTACCTACGGGGGTCTAGCTTGATGGATTCCGGCAGCCTGATCTTGAAAGCAGCAGACTTGTTATCAGGGAAATATTGATAGCTGGCGTCAGAAGGTAAGATAAGACTGAAATCCGTCATGGTTTTGCTATATTTGTCGACTCCTTTTGATCTTGGGGTTGGGGACGATTACTCCCAGTGCAGTGAAGAGCAGCCCTATCCACACCTCTCTCGTAGCACTATCTTTGTTAAGCGAAGATAGGGACAGGTTTATCACCGCCGCCAGCACCACTGTTACTAAGACAAAAATCGTGCAACTGAACATCATCAGGTTGCGGGCGTCTACCGGTTTGTGGTTGTTATTTGTGGTCAGAGAGAGTGATGTGTGGTCGCTTCTTGGTTCGTTGCTTGCCATGTTTGTGATTAAGTGGGTTTGTAGTTTATCAGAAAGAACAAACACAACAGAATATGACTTAAAACGTTTTATTAAGACGAGGTATATAGAAGTCTGACATTTCTTTGCAACGGGTGAACCAGTAATACAGTTCATTTTCTTCTTGAGCGTCGAGCTGCACTTTATGCCCTCGCCAAGCACCATTAACAGTACATAAAATGTAAAACACGTGTCGTTTCAGGTCGTGAAGTTTACGGTAGGACGTGATGTTCACCCTATTTTTCTCGTAGTGTTCCTGACAAGCGTAGTGGAACGCCCTCATCACGTTGAATTTGTTAGGTTTGGCGAACTTTGTGAAGTAATGTTGTCTCTGCCAAAGCCTCGCCATGCAGAAATAGACCATGTAACGTTCATTCACATTAGTCATCTGCAGGCTGTCTGTGAACAGCTTTCTGTCCATCTCCCGGAAACTGTTGTTGCTGATGGGCTGTAGCAGTAGGTCATAAAGTTCCCTGTCATTGGGTGGGCGGTAAACGTCCGGGTCGTATTCTTTTCGTTTTATTACCTCGTCACCAGGGGGCACTGCGGTAAGAGGAGGTAAATACTCTAAGGTCTGACCGGTCATTGTACATACTATGAATCCGTCTTCTGTTTCTTCAGTGGGACACATATAAAGAAAACTGTTGTAGATCCCGCAGATGTGATTTCTGTTATGTCGAGGACAGGTGTAACACAGGAACTGCCCTTTCGTGTCATGTTTTGATACAAGGACACAGCGTTCTAGGTAACACAAGAAGGGATTGAAAGCTGCCCAAGGTGGCAGCGGGGAGCTCAGTTGTCTCCTGATGTGGCTAACGGGGGAGGATTGACTTTTTGCAACTGCTGTCTCACCCATTGTCCCTCGATTATTTCTCCCTTCAGGTCTTTCAGACGGTAAATTACACATGGAGTTTTGAGCTGGCGTTCCCATATCACAAACACCTCTTCCTGCCATCGCGGCGTGACACCCTTCTTGAAAGTTGGCTTGAAAGTGGAGATAGTGACGTAGTCCCCTACCTTTAAATAGTCTCTGTCACTGTCAATGCGCTGCAGCTGTTTCTCAGTGTGCTGAGGATACAGTCGATCCCAGAGGATCTGTTCCATTTCCTCTCTTGGCTCGTGGCTCACCGCCTGCGCCGGGGACATTTTGATACTGGTATGTTTGCGGTGGTTGTAGGCGTTCACGATACTCTCCAGTATATTTACCCAGGTGCGTTTACCGGTCTTCATAAAATAGCGCCATATCATTTCTTTGATGGTGCGATTGAAGCGCTCCACTAGTGCTGCTTTGATCTCAGGTTCTTTACTATGGAAAAGTTCGAAGGAATAATCTTTTTTTAAGGTAGTCCAAGCCGGCCCACGAAACTCGTTGCCCTGATCGGTCTGGATATCTGTTGGGTGTCGCCCAGAGTCTTCAAATATGTCTCTCATAGCAGCTGCCACCTCGGACGAGTTTTTGCTTTTCAGCGGTCGGGCCCAGGCGTACCGAGACATCACATCCACCACGGTCAAAATCATTTTATAACCATCGTTGTACGGAAAAATGACTCTGTGTGACATGTCGGTAAGATCAGCTTGCCACTGCTTATCGATAGACCCCACAACAGTGCGCATACGGTCGAACACCCCTTTCCCATGTGGAGCGGGGCGCATACGGACGTATGCTTCTTGCTGTCGTAGGTAGCGCCATGCCTGTTCCCTTTTCTGCTGAGGCTTGCCTGAGAAGGTTTTGGCGAGTTTTTTCAGGATCAGCGCCGAGTTACCACTGTAAGCTGTGTCGGGGTGACGCACCGTGTCGTACAGGATTGCGTTCCTTTCTTTTTCTAACTCCATGAGAACAGAGGGGCTAGATTGTAAACGTTCTCTTCTTCTTCAATGTCTTTAGGTATTGCTTTTTTGGTCTTTTTCCGTTGTTTTTTATTCCTAGTGCTAAGTGGTGACACGTAAGACGTACTGGGATACCCCTGTTGTTTTTGCAGCTGTTCATATTCTTTCTTTTGAGTGTCGGCAATCTTGCTTGTCATCTTCCTCTTAGTGGGCTTCTTGCTGGGTACAGCAGGTTCAGCCGAGGTGCTGATTTGCTTTTTTATCGATATTGGTGCAGCAGAGGGAGAAGCTGAAGGAAGGAAAGGTGTTGTGGTTGTAGCTGAGGTAGGGTCGGAACGGAACGGGTCCATACCACCCCTGTAAGTTTGGTACATATCATGTTGCTCTTTCATGAGCCTTATAAACTCAGCTTTAAGCTTCGGGTCATCTGGGTTTTCTTGCATGGCTTTTAGGAGGCGGTTGATTTTCGAGTCGTACACATTCATAGCAGCAACGGAAGGTTCGGGTGGGGGCTGACCTTGAGAGAGTTTTTTCAGCAGGCTGTCTAGACTGATAAGCAGTTCCTCATCCACAACACGTTTCTTACTCATCTTGTTCTCCAGTTAATTTTTCACCCTCGTTTTGATTTGTGTCTGGTGGTGGATTTTTAATCGTTTTTTGTGCAGAGTTGTGGTTCACAGCAGGACAGTTCAGGGCGCTGACCACCAGGCGGGTCAACTGTTTACCTAAAGAACCACCATATTTCCGGATAGTTCGGCGCCTTTCCATTTTAGATTTAGCTTTTCCAACTACTGTCAGGTGGCGCCTCCGTCGCCTTAATAAATTGTAAGTGTCTTTGTCCAGGTTGAAGTTTCCGTCGCAGACGTTCCTTGCCACCTGGGACATGTAGGTGTAAAATCCTAAGGGAGCCCTGTTGATGAGCTGGGAGGCCTTCTTGGTCCCGGCATTGTTGATTGCTTTCAGCAGTTCCACCCAGGGAGCGGTGTCGTTCGAGAATTTATCCATAATACACTTCTTCTACAGGCAGTCCAACCCTTGCTCCACCGTCCGAATACTGGGTTGTATCTAGAATAAAGAAAGAGTGCGGTTGGGTAGAGATGTCTTTGTATACCCTCTTGATCAAGTCTGTTTTGTCCATTAAGCCAGCAAGGCGCATAATTTGTGCTTTCTCAGCAGGATTCTTGAATATGATTTTGTAGTGGGCGTTGACTGTTATGTCACGGGCTGTTTTTCCCTGGAAGAAAATGTTCTGCACGATAAATATCACCGACATGTTGCGATGGTGACTGCCGCGCATGAACATAGTAGCCAGTCCAGTGTTTTTACTAACCTCGTGTTGAAGGTCATCTAAAACGACCAGAGTAGGGGTGGACCCGTCCACATGGTTCATCACCTCGTCTAACCCCCTCACGAACTCATGCACCAACCCCTCGTCTCTTAATTCATCGTACAGACCCTGCCATTCCATATAGGCCCATATGACCTTTTGGGGGTAAGGCTCCATGTATTTTTCCCTTAGGATTTTCTTAACCAAATGGGATTTTCCGGACTGGGAGGGCCCTGCGATAATTATGTTGCAAGGATGTCTAAAACGGAAGTCCATGACTTGACTGTCTTTGGTTATCGAGGTCAAGAGATGTTTCATATTAGGGACAAGCTTTGGGAACCCGTTAGTTAATCGGTCATATACCAGGTCAGGGTTTTTGATCAGATCGTCACGACTCAGAGCCATGATCACAAACACAAAATCAACCAACATACTGACAGACACGCAAGAGCCCAATCACACCGCTTTTTGTTCAAAAGACAAGAAGGTTAATTAAAAATGACTGTTTATTTACCAGTTGACATTATAATTACATATTGAAAAAATATCATATTGAGTGACGCAAAATGTTTTTTATTTCAAAACCAAGTTGGTGATTTAAAAATGACTGTTTAAAAGACGAGTTGACATTATATTTACATATGATTTCAAGTGCTACATTATATTACAAATATTCACATTCTCAAGTCGTCTTCAATAAAACTGTTACCAAAATCTCCCTTTTGGGAGAAGAGTTAAGATATTCTTTAAAGCAAACTTCACATTGTATTTACATATAATTTCTAATTTCTACAACAAGTGGTTTACAAGATGACTCTGTACTTAATCTCAAAACCTATCATTTTCTAAAGTCATGTTTACCAACTCGTCCAAGAAATAAACTTGCACGTTCAGAAGACGATATGACATATAATATACATATATTTTCAGGACTCAGTTGCTGACCCATAAACAAAACAAAATGGACGAGTTGACGGTTTTAAAACACTTCAACTAGTCTATGAAATATATTAAAAATTTAACGTCCTTTTTGAAGGATGAGTTGGAAAAAAAGAATTTAGTAAAGGTTGAGTTGGTATATATAATATATATAATTATCTTATGACTGCAAACGCTGGTTTATTATTATTATTATTTTTTTTTATCTTTAAATAAATTTCATATTAAAAAGGCTAATTTGAATGATAACAGCTGTCATCTGTGTCATCATTTAAATGAAATATGTCAGATAATGACGACCCAGATGAACAGAACATTAGATCATCTAAAGGCGAAAACAATGAGGGTGAGGATGACAATGGCGATTGTGGCGGGCTGAGGTGAGCAGGCGCTGGAAACAACTGAAATGAACAAGAGTAAATAAATCTATTAATTTCCACAATAATTAATTTACAAAATAAACCCACCCTCACGTTCAGTTGATATCCCTCCCGCTTCCTCTCTACGGTCTCGTTCGTTCCCACCCCCACTAATGCCCATCTCACGGAGGACATCATTATCGTCCTCTGTTTGTGGTAACTGTCCCCCTGTGGTTGAAGCTGAAGCCGGAATGTCGATTGAGACGTCACCCGGCTCCAGTTTTTCATAAGGGGTTTTTACTGGACGCAACCAGATGTCCAACGGTTCGGTGGTTCGCCGATCGGACATGAGTTTGCGTTTAACGTAGACCGCAGAAAAGGCATTTTTTTCTTGTTCATATGTGACCATTTGTTCACCCAAGACCCTGATTCCCCTGTTTGTGATTTTTGGAATTTCGTCATTAAGATATGCCCCTTTCATCTTTTCATACACATTGTCAAAATTTTTCTTGTTAACCCCCTTCAACCCACTCTTTTCTCCTCCTGTTAAAAGCCGCATAGAATAACACTTGGAAGAAAGTCCCATCATGCCCAAGCCCACCTGCTCCAACTTGAACAGGCCAGGAGTTTTTTGGTCGTGTGTGAAATGGTCACGGCAGCACTGCCGTGGAAAGAAGTGCATCTCAAAGTCAGGCTCCCACAAGGACTCGCAGTGGGCCCACAGCATATCACGGAAGCGCTGCTCCACGGCCGGTTTCAGTAGGGGCAACCACGGATGCCAGTTCAGGAACAGGGGGTGCCAGTCACCGGTGGACCGACCCTCACCTCGCAAAAACTCCTCGTATTCCGGGGGTAAGCTGTGCCCAAACGCAAAATACAGTGAATCGGTGTCCATCTCAAACATCTCGAACATAGAGCGGGGCACATACAAGTCCAGACAGTCATAGTAAAACTGCATCATGCGCAGCTTTGCATACTGCAGTGTAAAGTACCCCAGCTGCTTGGGTATGTCGAATGCAATCGTTTCGTGATTGAATTCGACCTCATAAACATCCGCAGTGACCTTTGCTGAAAGCCTGAAATCAGGTCGGTTGTGCAGGGTAGGGAGGTCATCGCTCGAGTAAAAACTGTTGTGTCGCCAGTGCAGTTTGTTTAAAAGGCTGCTGCCGTAAGCCGAATTGGCAGTCAGCTTTTGCTTGGCTGCCGCCGCTTTCTTTGTGTCGTCCAGCGACGCCTGGCGGCGCTCCTGGGCGATGTCATCAACAAATTTTTTCAGGCAACGTTGACCTACCCACTCGACCGCCTGGTAGACGGTACGCACAACCACACCTTTTTTCAACAGCCAGCGCAGGTACGGCGACGAGATGAGACACCGATCAACGCGCATACCCCCAACGAGCGTTTTGACAGGTTTCTGAGATGATTTCGACCTTTCGATGTACTCTCGCATTGTGTCCCCGCAGTCGGCCATGGGGTCGACCTCGGTCGTGACAAAGAACGGGGACATCTCGCTGAAGTAATCGTACAGCCGGGACGGCACCTCGGCCTTGACCTCAAGGGCGCCGAAGAAGGTACCGTCCATCACAAGGTCTAAGAGGGCCGGCGTACTGACAGGTCCCTTGAGTCGCTTCTGTCTGTATTTCCGGTAGCAAGCAGGCAAATGGTGAAAAAAACTTTTGTTTTTTACCTGGCACTCCCAAACGCGCTTAACCGTCATACCGGTTTTCATTTCGATGAAATTTATGCGGTCTTCTGTTCGCTGCAGGCGTTCTTTACGGAGGAGCTTTTGCTCTTCTGTAAATTTATCCACCGTCAGGAAACAGCTGTGACCGTGCCAGTAGCAGCCCAGGCATTCGATGAGAAAACGGGATTCCGGTATATAGGCGTCTACCGTGAAGGGCCCCACCTGTAACTGCCTACCGGTGTTAAACAGGTGACGCACTTCAACGTCCTCTGAATCGGTTTCCATTTGGAGCAGCGCATCGCGTTCGAAGCGGGAACTACTTAAAAACGAACCAGTATCATGAGGAAAAAGGCAGCGACCATCAGTGAGCCCAAGGTCCTCGGCCTCATGACCCAAGAACTCCTGGTCCGTGACAGTTATATCTTTAGCATCAAGCTTAAGCGGTTCTGGTTCAACCGGATTATCTGAAGAGGTGGAAGCTTGTTCAAGCTCATTAATGCAATGGAGCAAGTACTCCTTTCCAGAGAGTTTTTTTGGTGGTTCCGGCTTCGAACTGCTTGGTGGGCACCACACCACCGGCGGGCCTACGGGGAGAGCCTGAGCATAGGCGTAGGGGTACAGGGAATTTGCATCGTAACCCAGGATGGACTTACACAGCTGGGACCCATTTCTCAATGCAGTTTCGTCTTGATAGTGATAGCGATTGAAAATGATAGAAGGCCCCCCAACCAAATTTCTAACTATGAGGGATTCGAGATGCGGGTATATTTTACTAGTCAAGGAAAACCCTAAAAACCCGTGGTGCTCAGAAGCTGCTTTGTACAGCATAGTCCGAGCCACCCCGGGCAGGCCCACACAATCTTTCAGAACGTCAATTTTGTAATTCTCGTGGTAATATGACATCCAGTTTTTTACAGCCAAAAGAAATGGGGCCACATCCAGTTTATTGTAGTATACCAAAAAATCCTGGAATGTCTGCATGTTTTCTCGACGCCAGGCCTCTTGGAGCCCAGCATAATTTTGTGTTATTTCCTCTGTTGTGTCACCCAATGTGTTTTTCTGTTTCACAGCAGAGTAAAATGCCTCAACCTCCGGCAGAGACGGAAAAGACAGCTTGTCGTAGCTGTCGAACCAGTCATAGGGGAAGAAGGATTTTGACTGGGGGGCCTTTTCAGATTTTAGAAAGGCGTCGAGGTTAGTGTCAGGCGAACAGAATTTGTAAAGGTCTAGAAATAGAAGCTTATCCCCGACCTTGAACGAGGTGTACGCTCCACCCTGTTTTATATATTTGATGTGATAATCCCCATACTCGTATGGGCGTGAATTCGGGTCTCTATTGTTATTTTTTTCTTGAAGTGACAATTTTTCTTGTTCTAACAAATAAGGGACCAAGTGGCGCCTTATAAGGTTTAAGTCGTACTTAGCCGAATTAAACCCCAAAACGGGTAGGGTGGAGCAATACTTTTGCAGGCGCTGCCTTACCTGACCCAGTCGCGTGAACCACGCCCTGGTCCAGCGGGCTTGGCGTTCCTCTGAGGTCTCGTTCAGGACCGTGGTGTATTTGTTAGTAAGGTCTCGGTTGCACGTGGCTTCGTCTTTGTTTTCCCCGTCATAAGCCCAGTCGTTCTCACCGTCCTGTTGCTCATCATGCATGGTGCGGGTTGTCAACCGTTGGTCAATCTGTTCGAACACCGCTTCGAATTTACGATGCATGATGATGGAGTATGCCCCGTGCAGTCTCAGCAAGAGCTGCACGAAACTGCGCACCAAGGCATCGGGGTCAGTGTCCACCTTAGCCCAGGTGTAGCCCTGCCGGATATTGCACGCTACTGCATACGAGACTGGCGTGTGGTCTTGTACGACAGTGGTGACCTGTCCGGCCTTTCTGTTTGCTTTAAGCAAGAGCGACTCGAAATCGTATACAGCATAGAGCTCGTTAAATTTGAGATCATCATCGACCTTTATGCCGTAGGCAAAGAGTTCATCCCACAAGCTTACCTTCAAGCTGTGGTATCCACCAGGGTAGGAATATTTAGGTTCCTTTTTGCCGTCGCAAGAGAACTCATGATTATACAAATGTTCGCTCCGCTTGAAGTTTCTTTTACACCCTAAGCACACAAAATGCTTTGAGTACATGTCGATGTCTGTTATGTACGACAGGTGCCCGGTGGGGAATTGCTCCGTCAGTTCGGCCCCGGACCCTGGTGTGTACACATTCAGGTACATCCGGTCACCAAACTTATCTTGTGTCTTATAAAAATGTTTGGCTTCCCCCTCCTGGTTTACATAGTACACGTCAATGTTGATTTGAAAAAAATCCTCGGCCTCTTTTAACTGGTCCGCGTCCAGACCTTGAAAATCAGCTAGAAGCCCTTTGGCGTCTTGCCCCCTGGGTAGGACAAAGCAGGGGACAGCCCCTGGCCCATCACCCACCCTCATCAATGAGGTGGGGGGCGTGACTTCGTCCCGCTGCAACCACCACAAGCAGAGCTGTTTTGTGTCCTGTTCCAGGGACCGGAACAGGCCTTGCCTACCGTGTTTCATCAATAACCGGTGGTACGCCAGGCACCGAAAAAAACAGAGGTTATCAGCGGGCGTTTTAAAATGTGCCTTCGGGTGGACGAGCAGGTGCGTCATGCTTTGGCGCTTGTTTTTCAACCACAGAGGGATATGGATATCCCGGGCACCCCGCATGAGGTACGATGTCTGGAAGACAAAGTACCTCACGTTTACCGGTGTCACCAGTTCCCACTGTGAATCTTCACGTCCCCTGGTGAGCATGGAAGGCACATCGTTCTTGAAAAAACGTTCGATGACCTCCTCCACGTCTGTCCGACGGTGTACATACACAGGGGCGTCACGCTCACACATGTGGTTTTGCACCCCGTTTATGTTATCGTTTTTGTCAGTGCTGGCCTGAACAGTGTCATGGTCCGGTCTCCACATTTGAAATTTTTTGTCTTTTTTATGTTGAAGGACCCTGCCCACCCCCATACTGATCTTAAACTTTCTCGGCGCGTCGTCGACGATCTGGTCTAAGTGCTGGCGGATCAGGTCCGGGGTGATTACCTGACCAGCTGCCAACGGGAAATTGTAAGTGTGGGTTGGCTCCACAGGTCCGTCGTCGTTTTGGTCAAGGTCGTGCTCCCTGGGAAGGCCGTGCAGAGACCTATCGGCCAGAGCCCTCTCTGAATAGAAGGGCCGGAACTCCCTGAACATGTCGTCTGCGTTGTTTGTTATGATCCGCGTAAACCAGTCTCGTTCCCTGTCACTGTCAAAATGTCTATGTGCGATATATGAATGGATGTAAAACTGCTTAGAGTCAGAGAAACGGGTCCCACAGGTGGCGCAGGTGAGATGCTGCGCCCCCTGTTGCCCGTCCTGTCTGTTTACCCCTGCACCCATTACCCGAGATGCAGCTTCTCTACGACGGCGCTGTCTGTTTTGCACCAGTGCCTCTCGCCTAGCCCGCATATGCCCAGCGTTTGCAGCCCTTGGTTTAACGGATCGTCGCCTTGTCAAACCCTAAAACCCCAAATAAAAATACAAATAGGATCATTTTTTTTTAAAGAACAGCTAATTTTATTACAAAATTTAATTCTCAATAACAATTAAAAATTTAAATTAACATAATGAGACCCCACCCACCAGCTGTATCCCCTTGTATTTCTCAATTTATACCCCAAATTAAAAGTAACACGGATAACTTTGTAAAAAAATGATTTAAAAATAATTATCATTCATTATTATTATAATCAGTTTATTCATATAGATGCACAATATTAAATGAAGTTTCTTTGCACTTGACAGTTATATAAATACAATAGGTTATATGACATGAAAACAAGTAATACAGATGTTAGATTTAAAACTAATTATATACACATTTACATATGATAAAATCATAATTTAATTACAATTCAAATTTTAAGTCAACATCATCAGACCCCCCACCCGCCAGCTATACCCCCTTATATTTCTTAAGTTATACGGCGCCAGCCCCGTCATCCAATTTTTAAACACTGAAAATTCCCTCCTCTCTTTCCATTGAAAATAATATCCTAAATCTCTATTGATGTCTTTAATTTTCCTTTCTGCAATTAAAAAATATAAACCCCTAATAAACTTAAGTCCATAAAAATCTTCCAAATCCCTTTTTAAATAAAAATGCACCCCTTTTCTGCCCAGGTGCTCCATACGGCACCATCTAGGATCTGAAAAAAGCATCCTCTTCTTTATGGCGAGAGGAGTCTCAGGCGGGAACTGTTAAAAATAATAGAAAATCCTACTTAATCCTCCCATGCAGCAGCAGCATCACATATTAATTTAAACAGTTAATTTCTTATTGTATGATTTAACGGATGAAGCAAAATTGACTTGAAACTGTTTTTCTTCATCATAATTATTTTCATCACTAGTATCCTATGGGCAGCTACAGTATGGTTATAACTGTTCACACAAGTATCAAGATCAACAAAGACTGATTGTCTGTTTCTTACCTCACGCCTTGCTTGAGGTGCGAAGAAAGCGCTGAGGGCCCGACTACTTTGCGCTCCCCGTGGAGACCCTTTGTCTGGCTAAAAAAAGAAAATCAGGAGAAATAATTAGTCCAAAAATACATAAATAAATCAATAAGTAAAATGCCTGATTCTCAAGCACCGCCCTTGCCAAAATTTTTGTATTTTGATTTTCAATGGAAAAAAATAAATCGCCCGCCCGTCATTTACGTCATGTTGTCAATCGCATACTGCATAAGGTTATGTGGTTTTGTTGATGGCAATGCATAAAAAAACAAAAAACAAAACAAACAAACAAAAACAAAAAACAAACGGTTAAATTTTTAACTCACCTCCTCATCGTCAGAGGGCGCTGAGGGTTGGTGGGGGCTTCCCCGTGGAGATCCTTTGTCCGGCTAAAAAAAGAAAGACAGGAGAAATACTTAGTCCAAAAATAAATAAATAAAATGCCTGATTCTCAGGCACCGCCCTTGCCAAAATTTTTGTATTTTGAGTTTCAATGGAAAAAAAAAAAAAAAATAAATCGCCCGCCCGTCATTTACGTCATGTTGTCAATCGCATACTGCATGAGGTTATGTGGTTTTGTTGATGGCAATGCATAAAAAAAAAAAACAAAAAAAAAAAAAAAACAAACAAACAAAAAACAAAAACAAAAAACAAACGGTTAAATTTTTAACTCACCTCCTCATCGTCAGAGGGCGTTGGGGTATGAGGTGGGCTTCCCCGAGGAGAGCCTTGCCCGTTTGGGGGGAACTCAGATTCACTGTCCTGCAAAAAAGACAGGAGGAGATATAATAAGATAAAAATTAAATAGATAAATAAATAATAATACATGAAGAAAAAATTATATGATTTTATTAAAATTCCCTTTTTTATATAATACTTCTACTTGTTTTTAATGTTTACCATGCTTTTCCCATAATCATGTAACATTTATATCGAAACATTAAAAAGAGAAAAAGTATAAAAAAATTTCCTGCTCCTATTTATTTCCAAAAATGTGAATGATTACCGAACCTAATTGTTTGCCTGATATATTCATTTTTGCCCCCACCTCTTTGTTTAGCTTTTTCATATATATATTTACAATTAATTATAGATGTGTTATTTATTCATTTATTAAGTTTATCACTCACCGAAACATACAAGTATCCGTCCCCCCATTGGCATTCGACCATGCAATGAATCTGATTTTGATGTTGGTCGCAGTTCGGCGGTCTCTCGGCCCACCTCTTTTTCATATTTTTTCCTTTCTCTTCTTTGTCTTCCTCATCTGAGGAGATGACAATGGGGTCTTCACAGGGCTTTTTGGCGGAAGACCCTTCCTCCTCATCATCGACCAGTGCCCTTTTGGTCGGGCGTGGCCCCTCATTCCAAAAACTGCACCCAGCTACTGGGGTTGGCGGGCGCGCCGGGGCATACTTGATGACACTGGCGTAGGAGACGCCGAGAGTAACTGGCCTGCTGGTAAGCAAACCAGTAGGCCTAGGCGTCTCCTTATCACCAGTGGCCGGCCTCTTGTCCGAAGGGCTCTTTTTTCCCTACGGAGAAAAAAAATATGAAAAGCCTGGGACCTACACCTCTCTCTCTCACATGCTAATTCTTACAATTTTACAAGCATAAATATACATTTTCTATAATACCAGGTCAATAGTGCAGTAGGGGATCTTGAGCAGTGATGTAGTCCGGACTATACCCTCTTTTTTTATCATCTAAGACTTACACCCAGGAGTCCTTAACTTGGACTTACCTCAAGAAATGCATTTGTTCGGACTCTCTGATAAAAGGTATGTGATCAGCCTTTACATGCTTTAACAGAATTTATATAAAGCAGATTTGGATATCTATACTATTACAAGTGTGAATTAGAAACAGGGAATTAAGGTGTTATAACATTTTACTTCTTTGACAAACA